>PVLC010018323.1:0-32315 GCA_004027655.1 Graphiurus murinus | reverse complement strand
TTTATTTTTCTTGTCTTTGATAGAAAAAAAAAAGCAAAGGGGAGCCAGGTGTGGTGGTGCATACTTGTAATCCCAGTACTTGGGGGCTGAGACAGGAGGATCGCAGGTTCACAGCCAGCCTTAGCAGCTTAGTGAGGCCCTGTTTCAACATAATAAATTAAATAGGGCTGGGGGTGTAGTCAGAGGTTGAATACCCCTGGGTTCAATCCCTAGCACACACACAGACAAAAAAGTAAAGGGGAATTTTGTAAATTTTTCAAAATCAATTTGGGAGAAATACTTAAATGCTGTATATATTAAATGCATTTTTTAAATGTAATTTAAATTTTGGAAGAAAATCAGTGCATCAAGGTGGCAGTGCCATGAAGCATGAGGTAGAAGGAAATGTTCTCACATTGATTTCACTGGGCCAAGTAAATCCCTGAATCCTGGATCATATGCCTAACACTCAAGTTACAGAGATGAGAAAGTTGTCACAAGACCTCACAGTGAAGTTTTTAAGTAACTCCTCTTAGAAGTTCTGTGACCCAGTTCTTTTTTTTTTTTTTTGTGTGTGTGGTACTGGGGATTGAACTCAGGGGCATTCTACCTCCGAGCTACACCCCCAGCCCTATTTTTTTATTCTTTATTTTGAAACCGAGTCTCACTAAGTTGCGGAGTGCCTCACTAGGTAGCTGAGGCTGGTCGTGAACCCGGATCCTCTGGTCTCAGCCTCCCGAATGCTGGGATTACAAGCGTGCGCCACCACGCCCTGCTTGACCCAGTTCTTAAAGTCACTTCATCTCCAAAACTCTTGACCTGTCCTTGTAGTCTTGACACCCACCCACCTGACTACCGTCCTTAAGGACAATATATGAAGGTGGTTCACATGGTCTAGATCCAGCAGCAGATAGACTTGGGTTTGTAATCCTACTATCTTCCTAACTTGGTTGAGTTATTTAAGCTAAGTCTTACTACCCTTATCTGCAAAGAGAGAATGATACAATTCCTTACCAAAACAACCAGTATAAGTTATCTTGAGTGTTAATTCATATGGAACAGCAACTTCACAACAGAAATGTAGGAAGTGCTCAATAAATACTAACTTGGGTTTTTATTGTCACCATGGCACCATGGACTGGTCTGAGGTGCCATCGTGAGCATAAAGATGAGGCAGGCTTGTCCTCAACATGGGCAAGAAGGAAATAAACTTCCATTGGATACCTATTATGAGTAGGCTTGTTTGTTTATTATTTATTTATTTTTATTTTTTGGTACTGAGAATTGAACCCAGGGGGCGTTCTACCTCCAAGCTACACCTCCAGCCCTATTTTATTTTTATTTTGAAATAGGTCTTCCTAGGTTGATGAGAGTCTCACTACTTGCCGAGACTGTCTTCGAACCTGTGATCCTCTTGTCTCAGCCTCCTAAGGACTAGGATCACAAGCGTGTGCCACCATGCCCAGCATAGATATTTTTATAATCATATCTTTAACCATATTTTTTCAATTCTAAGATACCTATTTTAACATCTCTGGAATTCTTCTAACATTCAGAATAATACCTTTAAAGAAATCTTGCAAAGCATAAAATAATGTTGCATCTTACATTTATTGTATCTTCAATATAGTAAATACTAGAGAAGAAATTGAAGTTCCTAAGTGCCTGCTGTTTCTAAAATCCCCCATCTGGGAAGAGTGAACCCAAGCCTGATCTATCTAGCTCAAGTGCAGCTGATCCTTTGTCCAGCTGTTCCAGCCAAGATTAACTGGATTGGAACCAATGCCTGAGCCAAGTGGCCTCTGAGACACCTTAACAATTAGGGGTCCTCCAGGTCACTCAGTCACACACGCACCCACCCGCCCACCCAGTCAAATCCTGTCTTGCAAGGAGCATATACAGTTGACTTCAACTCTCCAGGGAGGTCTTGAGTATTAAAGATCCTAAGATAATGCACCTTCTGTTATCATTCTTCTAGGGGCTTGTGAGATAGAAATGATAAGAGGGACTTTATGGACAAGAAGACAAGGCTCAGATAGGTCACCTGACCTAGTGCCACAGATAAGAGATGGAGCTGGGAGGCCTGTTCTTTACCCAGCACCATGCCACACAATTATGTGTGTAAAGAAATAACTACAACTTAGGCACAGGCATGGTTCTCCATGGATTCAGAGGAGAAAGACATTCTTTCTGGGCAGGATGATGAAGGAAAGCTTAAGGATAGAGATGCAGCCTGAACTTGCTGAGGAAAGGCAGGCCAGGAGATGCTCTGGGAATCTAATATGATGAAAGCTGCTAGAAGCTTTCACCCCAGTAGGAACCAAGGATGAGGGGCAGGGCGAGGGAGATGAGGATGGAGAGGAGAGGTGAAGCCAGATATGGTGGGTTTTGAAAGGTAGTTCGCAGATAAAGGCTGCTGTGGAACACATTTACACCTAACCATGACCCATGCTATGCTTTTGGAAGGTGGTGCTGAGAGCCGTGTGTGGGGTGGGTTGGAGGCTGGAAGCCAGCAGGGGCAATGGCCTGTGATTGACAAGGGCGTGGAGAGGAGGACAGAGAAGCCCAGATGTGTCCCCAGCACTGCACAGATGCTGTTTGCCTTAAGTTCCCTACCAGTTTTGCCACCCACCACACAAATCCCAAGCACTGTAAGTGAGCATCCTGGCTCTGAACACGCTTCTTCCATGTACCTCAGAATCCTGCCTGGGGAACTGTGAAGGAGAGATCCCCTGCCCCCCACTGCCTATCCCATCACCACCAGAGGTTTCCTCCTGGTTACACACTACACCCCCAGCCCTATTTTATTTTTTGTTTTGAAACAAGTCTCATTAAGTTGCAGAGGGCCTCACTAAGTAGCTGAGGCTGGCTGTGAACCTGCAACCCTCCTGTCTCAGCCTCCCAAGTACTGGGATTACAAGTGTGCCCTACCAAGCCTGGCTATGATGGGCCTTTTAAAATAACAGCAATATTACTCATCTCTTCTAAGTGTTACCTAACTACAGGTTCTGCCTATTGGAAGAGCCCCTTTACAGGATAAGCCTAAAGACCAATCTTTAATCTTAAAGCCATAAAAAGCAAATTCATTTGATATTTGTACCAAAGTTGTTTAATTATCTATTAAAATTTAAATATACAAATCATCTGTTTCATTACAATGGCAATACATGTTCACTATGACAAACTTAGAAAATACCAAAAAATAGAAGACAGAAAGATATCAGCCTTGGTCACTGTTTATAAATTTTATTCTGGTAGGAATTTTTTTTAATGTTTTTACGTGTTTAATGTAGCCATATATATATATATTTCTTGAGCACTTTCATAGTGTTCCAGTCCATTCAAATGTCATTTTTTATGTTTTCATAACATTACATTGTAGAAATGTATGATAATTTTTAAACACAATTTTCTAGTATTTGACACTTGGATTATGTTCCATTTTGTTATAAATGTCTCTGAAGTCAGAACATTTGAAATTAAACTATTTTTCTGTAAAAGTGGAATTATTGATCCATGGGATACAGGTATATTTTCTAGCATCTTAACTAATTATTTTCCAAAGGATTGTTTCCATTTTGCCTCCATATATATGACTCCAATATGTCATATGCATTAGTCCATTTTCTCTTGCTGTAACAAAATACTTGAGGCTAGATACTTTGTAATAAAAGGAGGTTTGTGTAGTTCTACAGTTTGGGAGACTGAAAGTTCAAGATTGGGTGGCCCACTCAGTTTGGCCTCTGGTGGGGGTTCTTTGGCTGTGTATAGTGGATGGCATCATGGGAAATGCATGTGCAGAGAGATCACAAGGTCAGACAAGAAACCAAGAGAGTTGGAAGGGGTCAGTCTTGCCATTTAATAACAACTTATTTTGCTGGGTGTGGTAGTACAGGCCTGTAATCCCAGTACTTGGGAGGCTGAGATAGGAGGATCACAGGTTTGAGGACAGCCTCAGCAAACAGTGAAACTCTTACCAACCTAGCAAGACCCTATTTCAAAACAAAAATAAAAAATAGGACTGGAGGTGTAGCTCAGAGGTAGAATGCCCCTGGCTTCAATCTCCGAGCACCAAAAAAGAAAAGACCTTATTTTTGAGGGAACTAACTGGGGTTCCATGAGAACTACTTTAATTCCCTTCAGAGGCACATCTCCAATGACCTACTACCTCCCACCGAGCCCCACCTCTTAAAGGTTCCACTGCTTCTTACATCACCATACTGGGGACCAAGCCTCCAACAAGCACATGGAGCCTTGGAGAGCTCATGGAAGATGTTATCATGTGAGATGTAAATCATAGCACCATGTAAGAAAGACCCCTTGTCCTGGGTCCTTACCAGAACTCAATCTTAACAGGCTCCTTTCTTCCATTACTGTAATTTAGGCAGAACATAGTTTATATTGCCTGCATTTTAATCTCAATTAAGTGATTGTTTTGTGGATGTTTGGATTTTTTATGACCAGTAGGCTAAATGATCAAATAACCAGAGATTCTTCTTATTTCTTTGGCTTTCAGCACTCAGGAGGCATTGATGAGGATTTTACCAAGAGCAAAATTCCTCAGTGAATTCCTATTACCCAGCCTTGGACCATCTTTCTCCTGGAAATGAATCTCTACTTTTGACTTTTTGGAGCTATGTATGCTGAGAGTTAATGTATGAGAAATATTAGAGGTGATTTGGGAATATAAGGGTATATAAATTTTGGTGTAATGAAAGCCTTTTAAATAAACAGAATTGTCTTTAAAATTATTTTGAATGTTACTGTAGCTGTTGCACTTTTCCAATCTGATTTTAATATTGATGAGTAAAGAAAGTTTAAAGTCTGCTAAAAGGCTGAAAATAATTTAAAAGTGTGTATGTCTTACTGTATAACATTATTTTAGGGGAAATGGGAGCAACAAATAGCTTCCTGATGTGCTTTTACATGTTAACACACTCACGAACACCTAATAGTGGCCTTGACCTGGCTATTGATCTCTACTGACTTTTCCTCATGTGTTTTTTATCCTTCTATTATGGAATCAGGGTTGTACTTGCTTATGAAAATATTCTGTAGACTATGTCTTTACATTGGATTTTGCCTGTATTAAGCTACACAGAAACCATTCATTTTTGCCTGCAGATACACCTCATGGCATTTCCAGAGTAAAGAAGAGAATAGAATTTAAAGAGAATGGGATTTTGAGAATAGGATGGGAAAGCACGAACACGGTTTTTAAATACACATATATTTTTCTAACAAAGAGAAATTAACTATTTTGATGACTAAGCAATAATATTCACTTCAGTAATACATGAATAAATTAACCTGTTTATAATGTGGTTTCTTTATTATTCCTAATTGCGAATCTCGGTCCTACTTTGGTAGTCATGAGTTGGCTTCCATGGCTTTGCTCATTTTAATTGGAACTTAAGTGGCTGCCATCCATTTTTCTTGACCCTTCTGATGGCCTCCAGAGACAGGTTCTGACTCCACAAACATTACATCTTGTCTCCCGTGGGTGTGGAGATCATGAACTGCAGGCTGCACGCCCTTTGGGCTCAGGGCCAGGGGCTGCACTTCCTCTGCCCTGGTCTCGCCACTGTGTAGTGGCCTCGGCATGGGACCCTGCAGGTGTTTCTGCAGCATCTGCCGCCGCTAGCCCTGGGTGTTGGCCCGCCTCAGCCTCCTGTGCAGCCCACAGGTCTAGCTCAGGATCGTCTTGCTGGGCCTCTCCGTGGGCACTGTGGCCTGGCAGGTGAGGCTGCAGAGTGCAGGGCCATGGGGATGCACAGTGGCCACCTGCGGGACAGGGACACCAAGCCTGGTGGTGTGCAGGAGGCTGAGGAGAGCTGGGGAGGTCTGCAGAGTCTGCTAACAGGTCCTTTCTCTACAAAGAAACTGGGAGCCAAGTGGGACAGGGAAAAGAGGTGACCCTCGCCTTAACAGCTGACCCTGAGGGCCCACCCAGGACTCGGAGCATCTAACTTTCCTTATTTGCTGCTCTTGGGAGATTTGCATATTTCCACTGCCCATTGGCTTTTTCTGGTCACATGCTTCAGATGAGGTATCCCTGATGTCAGCCAATCCTGTAAGCAAAATTTTTGACCTTGGCCTAGCAAGGAGATGAGCTTCCAAGATGACCTCAGACGCTTTATTTTTGGTGGTTTTTTGTTTGTTTGTTTGTTTGTTTTTTGCGGTACTGGGGATTGAACTCAGGGGCATTCTACCTCCGAGCTACACCCCCAGCCCTATTTTTTATTCTTTATTTTGAAACCGAGTCTCACTAAGTTGCAGAGTGCCTCACTAGGTAGCTGAGGCTGGCCGTGAACCTGAATCCTTCAGTCTCAGCCTCCCGAATGCTGGGATTACAAGCGTGTGCCACCATGCCCGGCTCTTGGTGGTTGTATCTTCAGATCTTGAGAAAACTTGGAGTTACTGAGCCCAAGTCTGCAAAGAGTCACATAATAATGATAATAATGGCAGCACTTGGATAACTTCTTGCTGCTTAGAAAGTGCTGCTGCATGTTATTTCCTGCAGTTCTCTCAAACACCATTTTCTAGATAAAGAAATTGAGGGTCAGAGTCACACAGCAGGGGAACCAGGGCTCCTGTTTTCATCTGCACACTGGGGCTTTGTGAACAGTGGCTTTATTAATGTCCTCTGGTAATGACAGCTCCGTGAATTCCTGGGGTTCAATGAAGTGGCACAGCCTCAGAGCCAGCAGCTTTGTCCTCTTTGGGGCCTGGCCTCCTGCCAGCTCTGGGTCTCTCTGGAAGGCTGCACTTCAGGCTTCTTCTCAGATCAGCTTCAGAGCTTCAGCAAATAGTACAGGACTGAGAGGGCTTTAACTTTCCCCTACCTGTGCCCCCGATGGAGGCAACTCATCACAAGTTATGACATAGTTCAAAGATGAACCGTGCACTTTGACTTCAGAAAGGAAGCCCAGAGTCCTAAATGTTTGTACCAGTAGACTCTGAAAGATAGTAGAATTTATTAAATTAACTTGTTGTAGCTCCCAGAGGCAAAGGGCATTGTAGTTTTACAGTGAGTTTAGGAAGCATTTATTAAGCTCATGACTATAGATGATAATACAAGCTGGCATTTGTACCGGACACTATGGTAAATTCTTCATGTTTGTCATCACACCTGCTAGAACGTGTGATCAAGAGAAGCCAACAAAGGCTTACTGTCCTAGGTGGTAACTGGCTCAGTGCAGGCTGTGACATGTGGCAGGAACAGAGGAAAGAGCCCTGAAGCTGACCCAGCACACCGGGAGGACTTCTAGATAGGGTAGCAGCATAAGTGGAAAACTGGAAAGTGCTTAGGACTGTTCCAGCCAGGAGGTTAGGAGAGGAATATGTTAGAAGGACCCTGGACTGAGGAGGACATAAATTGAGGTATTTCCCAGGGGAATTGGAAACAACTGGACCACGATGAATGTTCCTTAAAACACTGGTGTTGAATGTAGTAGCAGCATTATTCACATACAATAGCTCAAAAGTGGAAACAGATGAATGGAGAAGCAAGACGTGGTTTATACATGCCACAGAATATTGTCCAAGCCATGAAAAGGAACCAAGTTCTAATATATGGGTGGACATTGAAAACAGCGCTAACTTAAAGAAGCGAGATACCAAAGGACAAATATTGCATGATTCTGATTATATGAAGTATCTAGACTAGACCTTCAGAGACAGAAAGTGGATTAGAGATTACTGGGGAGCAGTAAGTTATTACTTAATGGGCACAGAGTTTCTGTTTGGAATGATGAAAAGGCTTTGAACTAGTGGTGATGGTTGCACAACATTGTGAACATACTTAATGGGGCTAAGTCACGCACTTCAAAACAGAATGCTAAAAATGCCTAAAACCCATTTCCTGTTGATGGACGCTGGAGTTGTTAATGCCATATGGCACTGAGAGTAATGCTTCAAGGAAATCAATGAACGAGTACCTGCTTGACACCATGTTTTCATTTTTTTTTTTTTTTTGCAGTACTGGGGATTGAACCAAGGGTAATTCTACCTTCAATCTACATCACCAGCCCTATTTTTTATTCTTTATTTTGAAACAGAGTCTCACTAAGTTACAGAGGACCTCACTAAGTAGCTGAGGCTGGCCGCGAACCTGTGATGTTCCTGTCTCAGCCTCCCAAGTACTGGGATTACAAGCATGCGCCACCACACCTGGCAATTTTTTTTTTTTTTCTGGTGGTACTTGGAATTGAACCCAGGGGCATTCTACCTCCAGGCTATACCCCCAGCCCTTCTAAAATTTTTTGTTGAGCCAGGCATGGTGGTGCATGCTTGTAATTCCAGTATCTGGGAGGGAAGATCACAGGTTCAAGGCCAGACTCAGCTAGCTACTTAGTGAGATCTTTCGCAACTTAGTGAGACCCTGTTTCAAAATAGAGAATAAAAAATAGAATTGGAGGTATAGCTCAGAGGTAGAATGCCACTGGATTTAACCCCCAGTACCATAATAAACAAACAAATAAAACAAACAAATAAATAAATGTTTTTTGTTTTGTTTTGTCTTGAAACAGGATCTTGGTAGGTTGCTGAGAATCTCACTACATTGCTGAGGCTGTCCTCAAACCTTAGATCTCAGCCTCCCAGGTCTGGGATTACAAGTGTGCACCACCATGCCTATGTTGTTTCCAGTTCTTTTGGGTCTATACCCAGGAGTAGATACTTAATGCCATTTATGTTTTACTATAATTAAAAGACATACTTAAGCCGGGCGTGGTGGCGCATGCTTGTAATCCCAGCATTTGGGAGGCTGACACCGGAGGATCCGGGTTTGCGGCCAACCTCAGCTACCTAGTGAGGCACTCTGCAACTTAGTGAGACCCTGTTTCAAAATAAAGAATAAAAAATAGGGCTGGAGGTATAGCTCGGAGGTAGAATGCCCTGAGTTCAATCCCCAGTACCGCAAAAAAAAAAAAAAAAAAAAAAAAAAAAAAGACATACCTAAAAAATACTGAATGTGTGAAGGTACGAGGATGGGAAGCAGTTGGATTAGGAAGGGCTCACAAGCCTTGCTTAAGAATTACTTTTATCCTAGCCAGGTGTGGTGACATACCTATAATACCAATATTTGGGAGGCTGAGATAGGAGGATCGCAGATTTGAGGCCAGCTTCAGCAACTAAGCAAGACCCTCAGCAACTTATCAAGACCCTATTTCAAAATAAAAATAAAATAGGGCTGGGAGCCGGGCGTGGTGGTGCATGCTTGTAATCCCAGTACTTGGGAGACTGAGACCGGAGGATCCAGGTTCGCGGCCAGCCTCAGCTACTTAATGAGACCCTCCACAACTTAATGAGACCTTGTTTCAAAATAAAGAATAAAAAATAGGGCTGGGGGTGTAGCTTGGAGGTAGAATGCCCCTGGGTTCCATCCCCAGTACCGCCAATAAATAAATAAGTAAATAAATAAAATAATACTATATATATTATTTTATTTTATATATATATATATATATATATAGGGTTGGGGATGTAGCTCAGAGGTAGAATGCTCATGGGTGGAGTCCCCAGTACCAAAAGAGGAAGGGTGGAATTAAAGAACCATGGAAGAGTTTGGATGAAGGGATACTAAGATCATATTTGCATTTTAGAAAGATCAAACCGCTGTTATCACCAGGAAGAATTACTGAATCTAATACTGGAGTGCTGGTACCAAGGGCTTGAGGCAGGGCAGGGCTCAGTCTGTACTCAGGATGAAGGGCTGGTGAAAGGGCCGGTAGAGAAAGGGCTGATGCTAACCATGTTCTCCAGTGCAGCTGAATAATTCAACTATGGTAACCTCCTAGAGGTGATGCAAGAAACATTTTAATGACCTAAAGTATTTGCTATTTTTCTCATGTCTGGGGACTCCAAAAGCACAGAGTCATGCCTGTAATTGTAATCATTAGATCAATGCATACTGAAATGATCAAAATGCCAGTGTGCTTTGCTTCCTTATAGCTGAGAGGTGACCTATGTGTTGTTCTTTCCCTGGAAACAGTTCTTTCTGTTGCTCTTATTTCCTGATTTAACTTTTGTTCTAGAAAGTTCCTCTAAGACCAAGAGTACTGGGACAGAAAATAATGTTGTCCAGATTGACAATAGATGTTTTAGGAATGGCAGAATTCACAGCACTGAATATGAAAGCGTAACTTTAAAAAAGTGGTGGTGGGTGGGGGTTGGAGTTACCAAAATGTAAATGGTGGCTGAGCTGAACCTTGTGCACAGTATGAGGAATAGTCTTGTTGTTTTCATGGCCAGGAACCCATTGCCTACTGGGTGCTGGTGCAGTCTTTCCTCATGTTCCTACAGTTGTCCTGTGAAATAGATTCTTCTCTTCTCCTTGGGACATGTTTAATGAAAGTGATCAGGGTTCCTGGAAATTGAGATAAAAATATAATCAACATTTTTTTTTTATTTCTGTGCCATCAAGGAGCTCAAAATGTTTGCTTAATAGATTGGATATTCCAGTGGTTATTTGTCCCTTTGAAATTGACTGACATATTCAGTTTTTCTTGCTGTTGAGTTGATGTTTAGGACAGACAGACAGGCAGACAGACAGACAGACAGACAGACACACACACACACATACACACACACACACACCAAGCGTATAGGGAGGAAACCAATGACCTTGTGTCTTTTTTTTTGCGGTACTGGAGATGGAACTCAGGGGCATTCTACCTCCGAGTTACACCCCCAATCCTATTTTTTTTTTTTTATTCTTTATTTTGAAACAGGGTCTCACTAAGTTGCGGAGTAACTCACTAAGTAGCTGAGGCTGGCTGCGAACCCGGATCCTCTGGTCTCAGCCTCCCAAATGCTGGGATTACAAGCGTGCGCCACCATGCCTGGCTGACCTTGTGTCTTGGCCAACATTCTCACTGCTATAATCCAAAATAACTGACCATACAACTTAAAGGAAGGAAGATTTATTTGCTAACAGTTTTTAGAGATTTTGGGTTTAGTCCATGCCAGGTCAGGGTCTGTGAAGCTCAGGGCATGGTGTTAGGAAGAAGAGAGAGGGAAGAGCTAGAGCTCTGCTCTCACATCATGGAGGCCAGAAGCAAGAGAACGAACAAGCAAGGGGAGTCAACGACAAAGGCACAGTCCCCAAGGCCACACCCCCAGGGACCCACCTTCCCCTGCCACACCCCACCTGCCTAGGTTACCACCCAGTAAATCCATTACAATGGGTTTATCTATTGATGAGATTAGTTATGTCAACTCTAAGCATTAAAACATGAGCTTTTCAGGGGAAATTCTATATCTAACCATAATATTCTGCCCTTGACCTTTGAAGAGCTCATGCCCATCTCAGAATGTAAAATGCATTTAGTCTATCTCCGAGTTCCCATAGCCTCACCAGTTCCAGCATCACTTAAAAGTCTCAAAGTCCAATGTCCCCTCTGCGACTCAAAGTCTCCTCTGTGAACTCTTGGCTGTGAGCCCTTATAAAAGAAAATAAAAATAAGTTACATTCATCCAGTGTATAGTGGCACAAAGTAAACATTTACATTTCCTTTTTTTTCCCAAAAGGGTGGAATGACCATAAAAAGAATGAATTGGACTAAAGCAGCATCAAAATCCAGTGGGGCAAGTATTTAATCCTGCAGTTCCATTACTGGGGCATATGGTAAAGAGATGGGATCTCCAAAGGGCCTTGGCAGCCCCACCCCTGTGGCCTGGTTGATTTCAGTAGGCAGCACACTTGCTCTTCCACTGGCTCTGTAGTTCACAGATTGTAGTTTTTCCTGTGGTTGTCCCATATTTCTGGCATTTGTAAATTGTGAGTTTTTTTCTTACATCCTTGACTTCACCAGCATAGCTTCATAAATTGCCCCATTTGAGCCTGCTTGAAGAGATTTTGACCCTGCCATATGTTATATGGCTTCCCAGTCTTTGGAAATCTAGGGGGAAGAATACATGACTGCTTTTTTTTTTTTCCAGCAAAACCAGCATTATGTGAGTGCTAAGATCAGCTGCCAGCAGGGAAGATAGTCACTCCCATTTCAGCCACTGCCATGGGCCCTTTTCAATCACAGCTGTTGCTGAGTCTGCCTCAATCATGGACACTACTGGGTCTGTCTCAATCCTGGCAGCCACCCCCAGGCCCTTTACAAGCATAGCTCCCACCTGGCCATGTCCAGGGACTGTTCCTTAGCCATTATCACCCTATCCCCTGGGATCATGGTTACTACTTTCAGGGACGTTTCTTCCTTACCTGCACTGCCCTTTCTTCTGTGCTATGCTTGAAAAGGGCCTGGTTCTGAACTTGGGCTGGAACTGCCCTGATCATATTCCTTTCTTTGTATCTATGCAAAACATTCAATCTTCCTTCAGCCTTCTTACTTTCTTTTACAACACCATCTCTGGGCCCCAGCTTTATATATGCCTTTCTAGTCAAACTGCAAATCTATATAGTCTCTCTACTTTGCTTTCTGCTTCCAAAACTCAGTGTACAATTGGCTGAATGATATTAATATTCATAATGTCATTTGAATACTTTACTGTTTTGAGATTTCCTCTTCCAGTTTAATCATTCCATCACTCTTAAATTTGGCCTTATGCAGTTTCAGGACATGGGCAAAATGCTGGTAAATTCTTTGCCAAATGTAACTCCATTTTCCTATGGAATCCTCTTTGCCCACTGAAATCTCTTAAGCAAGTCTCTGCTGTTCACCTTTTTAATAAGCATTCTGGACCTTCCAATTTCCTCTCACAAATCAGTTTCAAAGACTCACAATTCACATGGTCAGACTCCGAAATAACTGTGACCCACTTCTCTGGTGCCAATTTCTGTCTCAGTCAACATTCTCACAGCTGTAATCCCAAACAACTGACCACACAACTCAGAAGAAGAAAGATTTATTTGCTCACAGCCTTCGGAGCTTACATGGTTCAGTCCATGTCAGGCTGAGGTCTGTGGAATGGGATGAAAGCCTCAGAGAATGGAGGAAGGAAGGAGAGAGAGAGAGAGAGAGAGAGAGAGAGAGAGAAAGAGAGAGAGAGGCTCTGCTTTCACATCATGAAGATGAGAAGCAAGAGAGCCAATAAGCAAGGTGATTCAAGGACAAAAGCACAGTCCCTAAGGTCACACCCCCAGGGAATCACTTTCTCCAGCCACACCCACCTGCTTAGGTTGCCTAGAATTTATCTATTGGTGAGATTATAGCATTCATGACTTAATTACATCAACTCTGCACATGAGCTCTTCAGGAGACATTCTAAATCTAACCATAACACTAAGGGTCTCACTAAGTGATAAGGCCAGCTTCAAACCTGTGATCTTCCTGTCTAAGCCTCCCAAGTACCACCAAGCCTGATGACTTTCCTATTTGTGTTAGCATTCTAATGCCAATAGGGCCTCAAAACTGTTGTACTTCATAACTTTTTTGCTTCATTCTGTAACTGCACACAGAGTATGAAATTTTTACAGTTGGCTTGCAATTGTATGTTCAGATTACAATTGGGCAAGTTGGTGTAGGTATGGAGATCCACAGACTTCAAATGATTAGACTTGTCCTTAAAGGAATAAGGTTTTACAGATTCATTATGAAAGTAGGATTGGACCATATAGTACCTTTAGTATTAAAAAAATTAGGGTTGGCATAAGTATTTGGCACTCATTTGAAAGTTGCATGAAAAATAAGAATTCATGGAATTAGTGAACATTTTAGTTAAATGTAATGAGGTCATCAAATCTGATTACCTTATTAAACACTGGAGAAATTGGAAGCTCAATGTGCCCATGAGCTGGGCATGGAGGCACATGCCTATAATCCCAGTACTTCGGAGGCTAAGACAGGAGAATCACAGATTCTAGGACAGCCTCAGCAATTTAGTGAGATCCTCAACAACTTAGTGAGTCCTTATTTCAAAATAAAAAATGGAGGGGGGTGTAGCTCGGATGTGGAATACCTCTAAATTCAATCTACAGTGCCAAACAATCAAACAAAAAGGAAAGGCAAAGTGATGTTCTCAAGGGCACATGCCTAGTAGCAGCTCTGGGATCTCAAGGCCCATGTTTTTTTCATGCAACCATGCAATTCTGCAAGGTGAGTTCAGGTTTTGATTCACTGTGACTTTTCTATTAAAAGAATTAGAAAAATGCTTCGAAAGATTGTATGTGTGCCTGTGTGCAGGTGGTGTGTGTGTGTGTGTGTGTGTGTGTGTGTGTGTGTGTGTGTGCACATGCATACATGCATACATGCGTATGCATGCAGGGAGGGGTTTCCAGGCATGAGACACATGCAACCTCTGAGAGGTTTCTGCACCACATATTAGAACAATATCCCTTTCCTTGTCAGGTTGCCTACTCAAATACTAACCCTGTCTTGGTCCTTTCTGAGGCATCACTGGCAGATTCCAGCTCCAGGCTGGAGAAGAAAGTTAAAGCATCTGACTTCTAGCCCAGTATCACCACTTCAGGATGTGGTGTCTATGCAGAAGTAATGCTTTGCCTTCTTTGCCTCTTTCCTTGGATTTACATTATTTTTTTAAAAGATATCAGAGCCTTTGACATTGGACCATTGGTCTTACACCATTGGTCTTACAAATTTATTTACTGTCCATTCTCCCTTGCAGGCTCCGAGAGGGCAGGGACTGCTGTTAAATGCTGAGTGGGCAGAGACTGGCCAGGAAAAGGAAGAAGAAGTGAGTAAGAGGAATGATACACAGGGCTCTGGAGGCACAAGGGACCTGCCATCTTGTAGCATTGGAGTTCAGAAGAGGAGGCTGAGCTAAGAACAAGGTATTTGGTGTCAGGCTGGGGAGGGCAGCAGTCTGGGAAAAATTTTAGGTAAGGGAATGACAAAATCCAGTTTGCACATTACACATTTGCCTCTGGCAGGAGTTAGAGCCGGTGTATGCAGGGTACAGTTGGGGAGAGCAACCAATATAGTCAGCCAGGAGGAAGGCTGAGGATCTAAATAGAAGCTTCTGGAAAGTGGATCCATGCACCTCAGTCACGATGGGCCTCCTCTGCCTCTCTTCATGTGCAGCCTCTGCATTCCTGACCCTCATTTCTCAAACCTTCACCAGCTAGGTGAGACCTTTATCACCTCAAGTCTGGACCATGGAGTACTCCTTCCTGAATGCTGTCACAGCCAGCTGAGCCTCCCAGAGCACCAGTGTTAGCTCTTCCACTCTAAATGTTTGTGTCGTATTATCAGTGTGACTGCCTCGCTTAAATGCTTTCAGTGGCCCCCTATTTCTCAAAAGGTCCAGGCTGCCCATTCTATTATTAAGTTCCTCCATAATTCCACCACATTTCTCTTTCCCTGGCTTTATTGTCTATTTATTTATTCATTCATTCATTTATTATTAATTAATTAATTAATTAATTTTTGGTACTGGGGATTGAACCCAGGGGTATTCTAGCTCCAAGCCACACCCCTAGCTGTTTTATTTTTATTTGGAAACTGGGTCTCACTAGGTTGATAAGGATCTCACTATTTCCTGAGATTGTCCTCAGACCTGCAATCCTTCTGTGTCAACCTCCCAAGTACTGGGATTACAAGCATGTGCTACCATACCTGGGTTATTCCCAAGTTAAGAAACAAAATTACAAACTGGACCTAGAACCTAATATATGCTCTTCTGTCCCCTGGTCACATAGACTCTTGCCCCTGATCTCCTTTAAAGCCCGACCTTCTTTAAAGGTTCACATTAAGCTGCCTCCCCTATGAAAATCAGCTCTGACAGCCAGACCCAGACGCTGGGTGCTGTGTCTGTACCTCTCCCATACTCAGGTGTGTCCTCTTTGATCACTTGCAGGTAGTGTTTCTCAACAGAAGACTCATGGGCTCTTCTCCTGTCTTTAACATCGTTCAGGGTCTAGTGCAAGATCAACCAATAGTAGTTGTCTTCTTTTACTCCCATTTGCTCAGTAGATACTTTCCTTATGGCAGAATTTTTACCCGAATTTTCTGTGACTCAATCCCCAATAGTTTTTATTTCATGTTGAAAGGACACTGGAAATATTTCTCTAATTTATGATAATTAAATTTCCTAACCAGAACTTTCATTTCTCTCCTTTTGTACCTTTTTATGTGTTTTTATGACCACAGTGCTCCCTGGTGGAGAAATGTTTGTAGGCAGGCTGTGGCTGCTCCCAGCCACTACTCTCGAGTTTTCTAGTCTGTTGAAAATATACAGCTAAGAGGCCAATGTTATGATTTGAAACAAAACAAAGCAAACAAAAAACAAAAACCCACAATACGTATATCATGGATAATACACATGATCAGAAATAAGATTCTGAGTTGGAACTCTGCCTCTCAGCTTCTGATCAAGAAGGCTGGGATGGGTCTGTTTTAACTCACAGATGTTGGCCTCCAGCCCTTTCAAGGTGAGCACTTCTCTCCAAGGGTGAGGTCAGGACTACAAGTCCTTGGACTCCTCAGGGTCCTTCCTTCTAACTACTGCCATCTATGGCTAGTCCCCTCATCCCACTGCCTTCTAAAACTCAAGTTCCATCTCACGTATTCCATAAAATTCCCTCCTCCTCAACTAGATCAGCCCATGATGTGTCCTGAGCTCCCATAATGATTGTTGTCTGCAGAGTTAAACCAACACCCAGCATGCTGCCTTGTAATGCTTTTTCTTGAGTTTTCTTGAATTTAAAAAAAAATTCAGGAGGATGAGAATGGTGATGGAGTAAGATCCTAAGGCGAGATTGTTTCTAACTCATCTTGGGGAGCTCTGAGTTGAGCAGCATTCCACATCCCAGACTACCTTCATGGGAGCTGGGAACTAAAGACAGAGAAACTCAAGAATATGTACGAGGATGCTTTTAAACACAAAGGCTGAAAAAGGAAAAAGAAGCAACAAATCTCTGAACAAGTGGAGACATGAGAACAATAGCCTGTACCCCCAACTGGCAGAAACTTTGAAAACACCAAAAAAATCTCATATCCAGCAACCTGAGACTTACTCCACAGATAGAGAGGGCATGAGATATAGAATTACACAGCCCTATGGTGGCACCAGACAGAAACAGGTGACCAAACCCACCACCCTGTCCCTCCCTACTTCCCCAGACCGACCCTGTCAGAGGTGAGTGCATGACCTACAGGGAGGTGAGTGAAGGCCCTCACTACGGGTAGCTGAAAAGAAACCATAAAAAGAGAAGGTAGGAAGACACACAGGCCTTGGCTGCATGCTGCACAATAAATTCTGAGGGAGATACTGGGCTTGGAAGCCACAGACCAACCCAGACTTTTCTGTGGAGAATACAGACTTCCTGTGCTTTCTTTGGGATGGACCCTGTGACTGGGGCCCAGTGTTCAGCACCCATGCAGACAGAGGGAGACACCTGGTACAAGGTCTCACTAGAGGCCCTAACTATGGGGCTGAAGACTGACTTCTTTTTTACAGGTTTCTGAGCAAGCAGAAATGCCTGGAATGTGCTCAGGAACCTACAGTAATAAGTGGACCTTAAACAGGGCTACAGAAGCCAAATAGAAAAGTTTATTGTTGTTGTTATTACTTGAGTTTTTTTATTTGTTCTGTTTCTCTCTTTTTTTTTTGCTACTGCTGTGTGTTTGTCGGTAGTTTTTTTTTCCCTTTTGCATTTTTTCTCTTTCCTTCCTCCTTCCTTTTCTTTTTTTCTCTCTTTTTTGAGGTGCTGAGGATTGGGCCTAAGACCCTTGTGAACACCGGGTGAGCACCCTGGGACACCACAACCCCCAATCCGAAGTGCCTTTTCCCAGTAGCCAGCAGCCTGGGCAAGACCCTCTCTGCTCCTCCATCTCATTCTGCCTCATTAGTAAAACAGGAGACTCTTTGGGCTGGGAAGCAGGCTTGAACCAGAGCTTTGGAGGAGCGTTCACATCTCTTCTAAGCAAGTTTCAATCCAAGAAGAAAGAAAAACCCAGCAAGGGACTATCCAAAGTCATAACATAATTCAGCTCTTCTCCAACAAGGAAAACTTTACTCACTTTCAGTTAAACAATTCTTAAGCACTCCCCCCTTTTCCTTTTTCTTCTCCTTTTCTCTTGTATGTGTATGTGTATGTGTGAGAGATAGTCTGTGTACTGGGTTGTTTGTTTGATTCCCAGTGCAGCTATTTGCCTGTGCCTTGTATTTTATCCATTTCTTATCACTATATATAAACATTCTATACTGGTCACTAGAATATCCCTTTATTTTCAGTATTTTTATTTTTATTATCCTTATTGTAACCTTACCTAAATTCTTATCCTACTTGATTATTTGTTCCACTTCTCTCTATTCTTCCATATCTCATTCTATCCCTCTCCTCCTCACTCACCCTTCACCATTGATTACATCACACTTTTCCCTTGTATGTACTAGCTGGTTCCTCTAAATCCCTACTGCTGAGGCTGGACCAGATAGGTGAACCAACAGGACAGACTTCTGGACATGAAGGACAGGCCAGTCCAAGCTGACAGATGGAGCTGCTGAGCACCCACATATAGAAGTTTAAAAATGCACAGGATACATACTACACTGGCCTGCACCTCAGAGACTACTCCCTATTAGAGAGGTGAGAGGCAGGTCCCCAATATTTAATACCTGGGACCCATAAATGCTACCACCATGGTGGGTAGATAGACAGAATCCTGGAGTAACTGCAACCCAGTCCTGGCAACCTACAGGCAGAAAAACAGAGGGGTGATATGGGATACAGACTTCAAAGACTGCACTGTAGGGTGATAAGTACTCAACAGAAAGCTGCAAATACCCATATAGCTGAGTCTATTCACTTTTAAGACATAGCTTGAGCTAAATATTTACCTCCAGAATATAATATTATAAATGGAGAGATATTAGACACAGGAAACCCACAGAGAGAAAGGGAGTGAAAGAGGGAGAGAGAGAGAGAGAAAGAGAGAGAGAGAGAGAGAGAGAGAGAGAGAGAGAGAGAGAGAGAGAGAAAGATATAAACTTAAGAAATTTAAGAAACCTGAAAACATGAGAAAGAAGAATTAGCCCCCACAATCCCATAACAACAGAACCCATCAACTCAGAGCTGCAGAGAATGCCAGAAGTTTAATAGTAGAAATGATCCATAATTTTAGAAAAGAGTTCAGAGAGAGAACTTTTGTTTTCCAAATCAGCTCTAGAGAAAATACTCAAAGAGATAAATTACAAAGAAGAAATAAAAAATAAATGCCAGAACCAGAGAAAGGATGATTTCCATCAAATGAACAACTAAGCAAAGAACAAACACTACTTCGAACAGAAATTGCAACCCAAAATGTTAGGAATTGAAAATCATTTCTCAATAATTATGCTTAATATCACAAAACATTTATATGCTGTCTGCAAGAAATGTACCTTACAGGTTAAGATACTCACAAACTAAAGGTGAAAGGCTAGAATAAAGTAGTCCATTCTAATGGAACTCAAAGACAAGCAGGAATAGCAACCCTCATATCAGACAAAATAGACTTCAAGCCTAACTTAACAGAAGAGACAATACTCCTCTCACATCACTAGACCAATATTTCAGACAAAACAACAAAAATGCCTCAGACCTAAATAACATTATAACCCAAATGGACCTACTAGACGTTTACAGAATATTATATCCAACTATAGCTGAATACACATTCTTTTCAGCAGCTCACAGAACTTTCTCCAAAATAGACCATATCCTGGACCACAAAGTAAGCACTATCAAACTCAAAAAATGTGACATAATTCCATGTATCTTTTCAGACCATAATGGAATGATATTAGAAATCAACAATAAGAAGACCCAGAGAAATTTTTATAAATGCATGGAGTCTGAATATCACACGCCTGAATGAGGAATTGGTCATGGAAGATATAAAGGGAGAAATAAAAAAAATTCCTAGAAACAAATGAAAACAACAACACAACATATCAAAATTGCTAGGAGACTTTGAAGGCAGTATTAAGAAGAAAATTCATAGCACTCAGGGCTCAAATACAAAGAACAGAAAATCACCAAATAAACAACCTAATGACATACCTGAAAGCCCTTGATGAGCAGGAACAGTCTAATCTCAGAGCCAGTAGAAGACAGGAAGATGGAAAATCATTAAAATTAGACATAAATCAATGAAGTAGAGAACAACAACAACAAACACAAAAAAAAATCAACAAAACCAAAAGCTGGTTTCTCAAAAAAAAAAAATTAAACAAGGTAGATAAACCAGGGAATCAACCAAAATTACTAAAATAAGAGAAAAAAGGTGATATTAACACAGCACAGAAACCCAGAGGATCATCAGAAACTACTTTGAAAAAGAATACTCCAACAAAATGGAAAACCTAGAAGAAACTGACAAATTTCTAGATACATACAACCTTCCTAAATTGGATTAAGAAGATATAGAAAATTTAAACCAATTAATAGCAATCAAAGAGTTTGAAACAGCAATAAAGAGACTACCATCAAAGAAAAGCCCAGATTCAGATGGTTTCCTAGCCAAACTTCATAAAACTTTCATAGATCTAATCCCAATACTTTCCCATCTATTCCATGAAATAGAAAGAGACAGGACTCTCCCAAACACATTCTATGAAGCCAGCATCACATTAATACCCAAACTGAATAAAAACAGCTCAAGAAAAGAAAACTACACATGAATATTGTTGATGAACTTAGATGTAAAACTTCTTTAAAAAATACTAGCAATGCGTATTCCAAACCACATCAAGAAAATTATACACCACAACCAAGTCTGGTTCATCCTAGGGATGTAAGGCTGGTTCAACATAGAAAAAACAATCCATACAATTCACCACATAAACAGAACTAAGGACAAAAATCACATGATCATTTCAATAGATACTGAAAAAGCACTTGACAAAATCCAACAGCCATTCATGCTAAAAACACTGCAGAGAATCGGAAGAGAAGGAACTTACCTCAACATCATAAAGGCAATATATAATAAACACACAATCAACATCATATTGAATGGGGAAAAACTATGAGAATTCCCTTTAAAATCAGGAACAAGATAAGGATGCCCCCTACCATCACTTCTTTTCAATATAGTACTTGAGACTCTAGCCAGAGCAATAAGGCAATAGAAGGAAATCAAAGGAATACAAATAAGAAAAGAAGAACTGAAGCTATCTCTATTTTCAGATGACAGGATCTTATACTTAGAAGACCAAATAAACTGAACCAAAAGACCTTTAGAAGTGATTAACAAATTCAGCAGTGTCTGGATACAAAAATCAATCTAAAAAATTTGAAGCTTTTCTATATGCCAACCATAAATCCACTGAAAAAGAAATCCAGAAAACATTTCCATTCACAATAACCTCAAAAACAATAAAATACTTAGGAATATATCTAACCAAGGAGGTAAAAGACCTCTACATGAAAATTATAAAGGCATTGAAGAAGGTCTTAGGAGGTGGAAGGATTCCTATGCTCTTGAATAGACAGAATAAATACCAAAATCACCATCCTTCTGAAAGTGATCTACAGCTTCAATACATCCTCATTGAAATACCATGGTCATTCTTCGCAGCTGTAGAAAAATCTGTCCTTAAATTCATTTAGAACAACAAAAAGACCAGCATAGCCAAAAGAGTTCTCAGCAATAAGAACCATTCAGGAGGCATCACAATACCTGATTTCAAACTATACTACAAAGCCATAATAATAAAAACCACATCGTATTAGCACAAAAACAGACACATAGACCAACGGAATGGAGCAGAATAGAAGATTCGGAAACAAATCCACACACTTACAGCCAGTTGATTTTTTACAAAGGAGCCCAAAACATACACTGTTAAAAAAAAAGATAGCCTCTTTAACAAATGGTGTTGGCAAAACTGGTTATACATATGAGGAAAAATGGAAATAAATCCCACTTTCTCACCCTGTACAAGAGTCAATTCAAGATGGATCAAAGAAACTTTGCAGTTACTTGAGAGAGTATAGGAGCAAAACTCCAACATATAGGCACAGGTAAAAATTTCCTCAACAAGTCCCCAAAGGCACAAGAGGTTAAAACGAGGATTAATACTTGGGCCAGGCCACAACAAGGTAGCTAGATGGTAGTCAAGGGCCTAAGCCACTTGGCACAAAGAGGGAGGTCAGGAGTGAAGTCAAACAAGATAGACTGAGGGAAGTTTACGAGAATAAGGGGGTTTTATGGGGTAGAGAATATCTTGGGGTAAACATCTAATGGCTTTTTTTTTTCCAGTTCTGGAGGTAGAATCTAGGGTCTGAACATGCTAGACCAGTACTTTACAGCTGAACTACTATACTCCTTGCACCCAAAAGGCTGCTTTTTACCTTGTTCTTTCTACACTGGCTTTGAGTTTGCAGGGACAATCAGGAAAGGGCATGTAGACCAACCCCAGGTGAATTCTGTCATTTTGAGGGATGTCGCATATTTTTTAATACTCAAAACAACATTAATTAACTTTTCCATAAAAAGTTAATATTGCAGAACACTGAAGATAAGTACATTTCACTCACTCTGTGTCAATTTTATGGAAAAAAGTAATAAAACTTTAATAATGCAAGCTGAACTATTTAGAAATGAAGTTTATTGATATTTGTAACTTAATTGGAAATGCAAAAAATACAATGGATTGATGGATAAATACAAGGTGAAGGAAAATAATCAAATGTCAAGTGTAGAATCCAAGCAGTTAGTAAACAGTGTTGAATATAAGCTTCTTTTAACTTGTTTCCCTGTTTGAGAATTTTCCTAATGCAGTAGTCCACTTATCCATGGTTTGCTTTCTATTCACTATTACCCATGATCGACTGAGGTCAAAGTATTAAATGGAAAATTCCAGAAATAAAATAATTTGTAAGTTTTAAATCACTTTTGTTATGGTGATTATCTTACTATTATATTACTATTAATTATCATTGTTAATATTTTACTCTGCCTAATTAGTAAATTAAACTTTGTCATAGGTA
The DNA here is from genome assembly GCA_004027655.1 of Graphiurus murinus. Classification (NCBI taxonomy): domain Eukaryota; kingdom Metazoa; phylum Chordata; class Mammalia; order Rodentia; family Gliridae; genus Graphiurus; species Graphiurus murinus. The sequence goes on along the minus strand of PVLC010018323.1, from coordinate 9,442 downwards.
TATATGTGTAGGAAAGGGTAGTATATATAGGGTTCAGTAGTATCCACAATTTCAGGCCTTCACTGAGGGTCTTGGAGCAACTCTCTGGGGGACAATGGGGGAACTACAGTGAGACAGGGCGGGAAATGTCACTGCATGAGACTGAAAATTCACGAGGGGAGCTGAGTTTGGAGAAGCAACGATGATGGACTATAGCTATTCTTAGATTGGGTCAGAACAATCCAGAATTCAGTCTTCCTGTTTTCGGTGGCAGCAGAGGAGCTCCAGGGAGGATCGGGGCAGGGTGGGGCAGTGGAAAGAGCCCTGGCCTGGGAGTCAGGAGACCGGCTGTCTGCTCATCCGCACATCCCCTTTGGCCAGGCCTGGCCATTCTTCTTTATGAGATAAGGAAGATGGGGCAAAGCCGGGTGATTCTGGGCGTGCATCAGTCCCGTGACTTGGGGAACTGGCTGTCATCCTGTTATCCTGTCATCTCTCCTCCTAACATGCCGCTTGCCATCAGCCCTCCTTCTCTGGACCTAGAAAGTTTACGAGCTTGCAGAATGGCCTTCTCAAAGCTTTCCACGTATTTGGGCTGGTTCTCTGAATCTTCAGTGCCCCTCCTTCCACTGGGCGGCTGTGTTTAGAGAAGGAGAATAATTAACCCCTAACACAGAGTGAGGGCAGAAAGGCGGGGGTCATGCAGAGCCCACACCCCCTTTGATGACCTTCTGCAGGCTCTATGCAGCCTGAAAATCCAGCCCTAATTGCTTCTAATACCCTGGGAGACAGTGCAGCCAACCAAGGTGTCTTCTCCTATCTCTTGCTGAGATTTAAATTGCCACAGATGCAGTAATTTATGTCCTTCCTGAGACAGGTGGTCATAAATCGGGAAGAGAAAGGCCCAGGCGAGTCACATAAATCACGGTGGGGGAAGCACACCACGCTGTCAGTAGTGGCCTCCCAGCCACGCTGCTCTCTGTCTCTGTGTGTGCCTGGTGCCCAAGGGCCGGCTCTGCTTTTGGATTGCAAATGCTCAGCAGGAAGGGCTCTCTGCCACCTGCTCCGGCTGACCCACTGATGCTAGTCTGCAGTCAGCCCAGTGGGGTAAAAAGCAAGGTGAAAGGAAAAGAAGCCACCCAGCATTGCCATGTGTCTATGTGTTAGAGGCACAGGGAGGCCTGTCTGCTCACAGTAAAGTACCAGGATGGAGTTACTCTTTTCTTTCTTAAGGGGAGACTTATGCACACACTAATCCCCATGGTTTCAGGAGTGGCTGGAGTCTGTCATTGTTGCTGCAACAGTATCATGCTCCTAATAGAAAGAATGTAGCACATTCACTGCAACAATGCTTAAAAGAAGTCTTGCTGGATGCACTAGTGTGTGTTCCCTGTGTGCTGTGCTGTGCTGTTCTGAGCTAAACACTACTAGTTTTGTGATACTGGCAACCAGCTTAGGTTCTTTAAATCTTAGTTTCTTTATTTGTAACAACTACCTTACACCTCTTTTGGTAACTGAAGTAAGACAATAAATATGATTTTAATAGATGATAAAATATCATCTACAATGATTGTGCATGCTATGATCACAGTATTAGTTCATAAACTTCTGAGAAGCCTGAAAGTATTTCTTTCTCCACCCTCTGAGGTTGCTTTAAGTGAAATCTAACCCAAGCTAGGTATGGTGGCACACCCCTGTAATTCCAGCACTTGAGAAGCTGAGATAGGAGGATTGCAGGTTTGAGGACAGCCTCAGCAACTCAGTGAGGCCCTCAGCAATGTAGCAAGATCTTGTTTAAAAAAAATAGGGCTGAGGATGTAGCTTGGAGGTAGAATGCCCCTGGGTTCCATTCCCAGTACCAAAAAGAAAGAAAGAAACCCAACTGAAACCCTACCAGCCAGCTGTCAGCTTCTGGGTGGCAGTGTGGATGTGGCATCTCCCCCGGAGCATTCACAGTGCTGTTTAATTCTTCACCTGGCCACAAGGATAGGTTGTGAGGCCTCAGGAGTGGCAGATGCCCAGGGTGACTTGTGGTTTCACCATTTACCACATGGTTTCCCATGAGAACTGAGCAGTGGCCAGAGACCCTACCTGTGGCATCAACTAGTGAGTGAGGAAACCAGGCAGTGTGAACAATGAGCAGCCCTCACTGGTGCACCACACTTTACAGGTGTAAAGGTGTTTCCACTCATAGTACACCCTGTGAGAAATGGAGATCTGTGTTCTTTAGGTTTTTTTTTTTTTTTTTTTAAACAGTGCTGGGAATTGCACACAGGACTTCACTCTACCACTGAGCTGCATCTCTGGCCCTGAAGACCTCTGTTCAAGCTAAATAATATGTCTTAATAGGAGGATCAAAGATTTGAGGACAGCCTCAGCAAGCAGTGACTCTAATCAACCTAGTAAGACCTTGTTTCAAACATAAAAAAATAGCGCTGAGGGTATAGCTCGGCAGTACAATACCACTGGGTTCAATTTCCAGTAACACACACACACACACACACACACACACACACACACACACACACATAATATGTCTTAGGCCTCCTGCTCATTATAATAATTGTACGTTTTGCATTGACTGAAAGAAAACACATATATATTTTTCTTTTCTTAAAAAAGGCATAGAACACCAAATGATGTGCGCATGTATCAATGCATCACTTTGAATATCACTATGATATATAATTGCAGTGCACCAATAAAAGTACAAAAATTAAAAATTTAAAGTCATATAGGATCCCTGTACGGGACAATACTGTCTCCAGTCTTGGTGAGCACAGGAATCAATAGACCACTTGCAATACCTCTCCATGAGCACAAGAGGCCGCTAGTGACCACGTCTAATCTCCCTGTGTCTGAAGGAGGTGCAGGAGGTGGGTGAGAGCCACCAGCGCAGCCCCAGGCTCTCATCCACTTCCATTTCCATAGCTCTTCCTATTTCTATTCCCAGATAGAAGAATGGACTGCCACCTGCCAACCAGGTGATCAGACCTTCACTTTCCCAGCTTGCCCCCTCCCTCCCAGTTTCTGGGTGCTGGGCTGGGAGCAGTGGCAGGTCCTCTGGGTCCTCCACTCCTCAGCTCCCCGGCGGGGGAAGTGAGTGGGCCGCTGTGCGGTTGGTGGGGAGGGGCTGGAGAAACGTACTGGTCTAGACCTCACTTGACCCTCAGGGCTCAGGCTGGTGGGGGTGCAGGTGACCAGGGATTATACTGAGTGGCAAGAGTCCTCACTCTGGAGTCAGCCTGACCCGGGTTCTGGCCCCCACCTGTCACTTAGATCTGGGATCTCGGGCAAGTCAGTTTCCTCTGAGCCTCAGTGTAAAGGGGGATAACACAAATTCCTGTGCAGGCTTGTGGGAAGCAGAGAGATAATGTGTGAAGTACTTGACACATATGTAAGGAATGTGTGGTCCCCAGAACTTCGATTCAGTTCTCTAAGATAATCAGAGCCCAGGATCATCAGCAGACCTTGGGAACAAAATGCCCCAACCCTGATCCTGGAGATGCCACTCTCCCACAGACATAGACCCCAAACGTCCCTACAGCCACCTGCTGACCAAACAGAAGGAACGCTTTCTCCTGATTGAGGGGTGTGGGGATAGTGCAATTTCTACACATCTGCTCATGTGTGTTCTTCCTGAGCTCTTGAGTTTTCTGCCTGACAAAAGTGTTCACAATGCATTTATAATAGAGAGTTTCACTCACCCACACACTTATTTATTCAACAGTTGTGGGTCCCAAGTGAACATACAAGGCCCAGCACTGGGTATGAGCAGGACAAGAGAGTGGGGCATAGTTCCTGCTCCCCACTTGCACCTGAGATACAAGAGAGTCTGAGGGGCAGAGAAACTGAGAAAGGGGGAAATTACTCCTGGCTTGGGGTGTCCTTGGTTTCCTTCCTGTGAGATATGGCATTTGAGTTGGGCCTGGAGGAAAAGGTAGAATTCTAACATGGGGAGGCGGAGGAGGGACATCCCTTGGGAATCAGGGAGGATCACCGAGCTGTAAATACAAAGCTAGGTGAAGGCGCGTGGAGAACCCAGCAGCGTGCTAGGTAGGTATAGAGAAGCAGTGAGCTATGGGTTTAAAAGGGCTGGCTGGCAGGTAAAGGGCCTTGTTCATACACCAGGCTACAGAGTTGGAATGTTATTCTTTAGGCACTGGGAAGTCATTAAAGGTTTTAGAGGCTAGGAAAGAAAAGATCAGAGCAAAATTAAGACAGTCATATAGTATAGTGTCAGCAACACTATCCTAGGGCTCGGGATGAAGGAGAGAGTTTGGTTAAGAAGTTATTACATTTTTCTTCCAGTGTAATCTGAGCATGCTGGAAGTAAGATCCTGACAGTGGGAATGAGAAAACCTTCGAAAGTCAAATGAAGAGCCTCAGGACTGGGGGACCATGCATAGGCTATGGAAAGGAAGAGAAAGGGTTGAAGCATTGCTCCAGGGCTCCAAGACCAGAGGACTGGCAGAACCGTAGTTCAATCGACAGACATGGAGAAGTGAGAAGGAAAGATGCCGAGGGAAGTGGAAGGTGACAAAGTATGTCAACATGTTGAGTACCTGATCTCTTTATGCTGAAAAAGGAAATGTGAATGTCCAGAAATGTGAATGTCCAGCAGAGCTGTGGGGACCCAGCCAGCAGCCTTGCTCCTGTAGTTGTGCAGGGGCAGGCTGCCTGCGGCCAGCTCCAGGGGGCGCTGTTCTGTCAGGCCCCATGGGATGGTGCTTTCTGGCCTGTGCAACATGGCAGCCCCATGTGGGTGGGTGCTTACTTCAGAAGAGAAGGAGCCTCATGCTGTTTGAGTCCTTGATTCTCTTTGGCTGTCACTCACAATCTTTCTCTATTGCACTTATTGCCAGTGTGACTCTCTGAAACAATAGTTGGGTGGAAAACGACCCTTATTGGTCAGTTGTCTGGAAAACCCAGTGACAGCCAAAGTGGGTGATTCTGTGCACCTGCTGAGACAGTAATGGGAACCATATGTCCTGGGATGTCAGATAACTTTAAAAAACATCCTAAAATAAATAACAACATGTAAGTACCATGTTTCTAAGATGACACTTCAGTATTTTCTTTAGATTGTAATTTCTAAGGTTTTCCTGTCTTAGACTTCCTTGTATCTCAATCATTTCAGGATTCCAGTGCACAGAGCAAAGAAATATAGTCTTGTTAACTTAGTAGGACTTCAGTAAGCCACCTGGATTATGGGATTCTGAGAACTCCCCATTTAACTATGATTTGGAGTAATTCTGCTTCTCTCTTCACCTGCCAAGAGTGCTAACTCCATCATCTCGGTACCAGACTTCAGGGAAAGAGAAGAGGATGAATATGTGAGCCAGAAGAATGTTCTGGAATGTTTTATTACCCCTGGGCATGGTCCATGCAATGAAATTTCAATAATTCCAAAATTAGGGTTCAATATCACTTCACTTTTTTCCTCGAGCTTGGGACTGGCTTTTGAAAGGGCGAAAAGAGTCTGACTTCAGCAAGCACTAAAGGCACTGACTCTCCATAGACCTTGGATCTGGCATCACTGCTTCCCAGACCGTGTTCATGACGATTTGATGGATCCTTCAACACATACAGAGCCTCTGGCTGCAGGGCAGCAGAAATGCCAATGTAGAAAACCAATTCACTAGAGTAGCCAGACTCTGGTCTGGATCTTGTGAAAAGCAAGGCAAACAAAAGAGGGCTTTTGCCATTAAACAACATGTCGAATGCATCCCATTCGTGATTCAAAACCTTTCCCAACATGTTTAAGTGAACAGTGTGGCACCAGAGACGGAAGAACCTCTGGTTTACGTTGTCTAAGATGTGCTTAGACCTCACCCGGGGTAATTATTATACCCTTTTAATATAGTAACAAAATGAAATGCTCCTGAAAGGAAATGGTGCCACCTAGTGGTGTTCAACAGCAGTTCAGCCCACGTTGTTAGACTGGAAAACAATCTTGTGAATGAATTTAATTTTCTATTCTAGAGCAATTTCTTTCTAAAGAAAGCAGATCAGCCTCCAAGTTCTCTTTGCTTCTCTGCTGTAGGAGCCTGATTTCCTAAAAGCACCCAGGAACGTGGTGTTGGGGTCCTGGAGACCTCTTAAATCCTTGTGGGCCCTCTCAAATCATGACAGGATGGATACTCCTCTTTAACTTCAGGGTGAAAAAGTTCTGAAGTCTGTGAAGGGGAGGACAAGTGACTGGATGATTTGAAATAGATCACCAAGCATCTTCAGAAGGAGCAAAGGAAAAGTTATTCATGTGTTTTTTAAGACCCAAGTTTCCTACTGATTGGATTATATAACTCTAAAATCTAGTGGAATATATCTTTCATCATCTCAGCCCTTTTATTGTATTAGGAAGTTGACTAAATTGTGAAAAATGTTCTGTAAACTGTAAATAAATGGAAGAAACTTTGACTAGATTCAGGTCTTGCTAACTTATTGGCTCACAGTCAAACTTTGAGAGCTGACTGAAGGGAGTCAGTGAAGCCAATAATTCTGAGTCTCCTACAGAATGGACTGCTCACATGCTGCGTCCAAGGCAAACATCCGTCTCTGAGGGGCTGTTGCATAAACATGCTTTTTTCCAAAAGCTATGCATTTGTCACTTTGGCTTTATAGAAAAGGCAGGAATCACTGCAATCTAGCTGAACTCTGAGGGGAAATTACAAGTTGAGAGATGTGTGTGCCTGATTTCGCATTGGTAAATTGTCGCAATTTGTTTTCTGCATACTTGTTGCTAGCTAGAGAATTAAAACAATGATCCACGAAACCTAGGCCAGCACCTTCTCCAGTAAATCTCTTTTATGCTGCAACTATAGTGAGACAAAAAGAAGTGGACTTGAGACATCATGGCAGAATGAACACAGGATTTAGGAATCTAGGCGAATCCTTGCTCCCTAAGAGCAGCCAATAGTTAGGGACCAATCAGAAGCCCAAGCTTAGTTTAGTGACATTTCCTAGGTCTTTGTAATCAATGTCAAGCAGAATGTTTTAGACCTGAATTTCTAAGACCTTTTTGGGGGAAGGCGGGAGAGAAGGATTGAACCTAGGGAATTCTACCTCTGAGTTATACCCCAGTCCTTTTTTAAAAACAATTTTAATTTTTGAAATAGGGTCTCACTGAGGCTGGCCTAGAACCTGCAATCCTCCTGTCTCAGCCTTCCAAGTACTAATATTACGGTGTGCACCACTGTACCTGGTCGTACTACCTTTTAAGAAGTAACATTTGCTTGTCCATGTCTGCATTTCAGGCAGGCCCCTTCATTCTCTGTGGATAGGGCCTGGGGCAGAGCATCTGGCATTGCAACCCCTCAAATGGAGGGATACCCAGACCCCCTTCTCACTTAGTGGGAGTCTCCTTCTGCTGGATTAGAGGAAGGTGCATGTTTAAAGAGAGAGGTTCCAGTGACCTCCAGAGTCTTATAGTAGTTGCCAAGCTTTCTGTCTGTGAGATTTAAAAGCCATTTTACTTGTGTTTATTTTATGTTTAATGAGTTGGTTAATGTCAAAGACAAAACTGATGTCCCATTTATTTGGAATACTGAACATTCACATACAATTCCACTTGAAATATGGGATCAGAAGGTAGGCCATCAGGCCTTCAGGAAGAGCTCACAGCAGCGGGTAATAGACATTTGAGGTCAGGCCAAGATAGCTACATCTCAAGAGAGGATCGGACCACATATTGCTAGCCAGAAGAAGATCAAAATTCCACAGCTTCTGCTCTATGCATCCTGTGAGGCAGCTTTATGGGGCAATCACCATAGAGAGTTACAAACCCAGAGCTGGAATCTTGAAAGGACTACGTAGAAGAAACTCCAGGTGGGCTGCCTTAAAGGCCTGCTTTTCATGGCATCCCACAGAAAAAGTTAGAAACTTGCAACCATGAGATCCAAGTAGCTTTTTTTTTCTTTTCTTTTTTTGTGGTGCTGGGGAGGGATGTGGGGATGGGACCCAGGGCCTTGTAAATGTTCCACCACTGAGCCACATCCCAGCTCTCAAATAATAACTTACACATACATGAGTGGAACAAAACCAGGGTGGGCCTAATGGAAATTGGACAGTTGTCTGACTTTGGGAAACCATCGTGAGGCTGTTACCAATGGTGATGGCAGGCTCAGTCTCTAGGCAGGCATCCCCAGAATTTCAAGAGCATGACACATTAATCTGTTATGGTGGAGGGAAGATATACAGATGATTCTCAATTTACCATGGGGGTATGTCCAGATAAAACCATCATAGCCAAGCCTGGTGGCTTATGCTTGTACTTCCAGTACTTGGGAGGCTGAGACAGGAGGATCACAGGTTTAAGAACAGTAAGCAGTAACTTAGTGAGACCCTATTTCAGAGTAAAAAATAAAAAGGCTGGAGGCATAGTTCAGAGGTAGACTCCTCTTGGGTTCAATCCCTACTACCTACCCCCCTCCCCCCACACACAACCATTGTAAGTTGGAAACATTGTAAGTAAAAAAATGCATTTAATAAGCCAGGCATGATGCCGGGGCGTGGCGGTGCACGCTTGTAATCCCAGCATTTGGGAGGCTGAGACCAGAGGATCCGGGTTCTTGGCCAGCCTCACCTACCTAATGAGGCACTCTGCAACTTAGTGAGACCTGGTTTCAAAATAAAGAATAAAAAATAGGGTTGGGGGTATAGCTCGAAGGTAGAATGCCCCTGAGGTTCAATCCCCAGTACTGCAAAAAAAAAAAAAAAAAAAGCCAGGCATGATAGCACATGCCTATAATCCTAGTACTTGGGAGGCTGAGACAGAAGGATTGCAGGTTTCAGGCCAGCCTCAGAAACTTAACAAGACCTTGTTTCAAAATTAAAAATAAAAAAATGGCTAGGGTCATATCTCAGAGGTAGAACACTCTTGGCTTCAATCTCCAGTTCAAGAAAAAAATGCATTTAATATCCCTAACCTACTGAACATTCTAGCTTAGAGCACCTCGCACTGTAGTGAGGCTCCTTTCTCCCAGTCACGTGACTGACTGGGAGCTATGGCTTGCTTACACTGGCCTGCAGTGGAAGGAGAGGATTAGATCACATTTTGCTAGCCAGAAGAAGATAAAAATTCAGCCGTTTCTAGTATATGCAAATCATCTTATCATCATAAAGTAAAAAACAAAACAAAACAAAGAACAGAAAAACCCCAAATCATAAGTGGAACCATTGTAAGTCAGGGACCATCTGCATTAGAGTGCTTGGAAAGTGACAGGGCGGCTCTCAGACCCAACCTTGATGACAGTTCTAGTCAGAGTGTTGGTACCACACTTGAACCCTGCATTTGCCAAAGTTGTATTGGCTTACAGAATTCTGAAGTTTTGCCTGGAGGGATGCTTCCAGAAAAGAACTGCAGGGCCAAGAAGTTTGAGAAGTCCGGCATGTCTCACTCCTCTTCCAAAGGAGAACATCCTGTTGAAGGCTTTATTTTTTTATTTTTTATTTTTTTTTTTGC
>PVLC010018322.1:9364-23821 GCA_004027655.1 Graphiurus murinus | reverse complement strand
CTTGCATAGTGTAAATGACTACAGCCTCTTTTGAGGGAAGCCTGGTAATATGTCAGATTATAAATGTACATCTGTTATGTTGACACACATTTGTTTTAAGATACCACTTGAGCCAGGCCTAGTGATGCATGCTTATATATCCCAGTACTTGGGAGACTGAGACAGGAATATTGCAGGTTTTCAAGCAATCTCAGCAATTTAGGGAGACCCTGTTTCAAAATAGAAAATAAGCCATGCTTGGTGGCACACACTTGTAATCCCAGTACTTCAGAGGCTGAGACAGAATTGCAGGTTCACGGCCAGCCTCAGCTACTTAGACCCCCACAACTTAGTGAGACTCTGTTTCAAAATAAAGAATAAAAATTAGGGCTTGGGAGTGTAGCTCAGAGGTAGAATGCCCCCGGGTTCAATCCGTATAGCTAGGGGTGTAGTTCAGAGGTAGAATGCCCCTGGGATCAATGCCCAGTACCCCCCCCCCCCACATATATATATATAGTCACTTGGTCACAAAAATGTATATACAGTTATAATTTAGTAGATTAGTATGGAAAAAAAAGTTCCATCATTAAAAACTATTTAAGTTTTTATACTTTCCTTCAGGCTTTAAAAAATTGTAAAGCTATGTGAACCAGTGTGAACTCACAAAAGAACTCTATTAATTAACCAAAAAAAAAAAAAAAGTGCAAAAGAGAACATGAAGTTCTCCTACTCTGTGTACATTAGAACATCTCCAGAAGAATAGGTAAAAATGCTTCTAGGTGTAGGAAACAGGACGGGGATGGGAATGCGGGAGAGTTATTTCCAACATAAACTCACACAGTAAAAAGAAAAACTTCTCTTCTCTTCTCTTTCTCTTTCTCTTTCTCTTCTCATTGGGGTCTTACCTGGTTGTGGTTGCACATCTTTTTTTTTTTTGCGGTACTGGGGATTGAACTCGGGGCATTCTACCTCTGAGCTATACCCCCAGCCCTATTTTTTATTCTTTATTTTGAAACCGGGTCTCACTAAGTTGCGGAGTGCCTCACTAGGTAGCTGAGGCTGGCCGTGAACCCGGGATAACAATGCTGGGATTACAAGCGTGCGCCACCACGCCCGGCTATGGTTGCACATCTTAATCTGAGTATTTGGGAGGCTAAGACAGGATCACAGACTCGAAACTAGCCTTAGTAAGTTAGTGAAACTCAGCAACCTAGTGAGATCCTGTTTCATCAAATTAAATAAATTTGCATGCATGCTTGTATGTATTTGTCACTCTGAAACTCACTATAATGTATAATTACAATGTACCAATAAAAATAAATAAATAAACCGGGCGTGGTGGCGCACGCTTGTAATCCCAGCATTCGGGAGGCTGAAACCGGAGGATCAGGGTTCGTGGCCAGCCTCAGCTACCTAGTGAGGCACTCTGCAACTTAGTGGGACTTGGTTTCAAAATAAAGAATAAAAAATAGGGCTGGGGGTATAGCTCGGGGGTAGAATGCCCTTGAGTTCAATCCCCAGTACCGAAAAAAAAAAAAAAAAAAAAAGCAGGGCTGGGGGTATAGCTCGGAGGTCGAATGCCCCGGAGTTCAATCCCCAGTACTGCAAAAAAAAAAAAATAAATAAATAAATAAATATGTAGCTCGTAGATAGAATGCCCCTGTATCATGGAGGCAGGGGGAGAGGGCAGAAGACTTGGGATCTTGCTGTGTTTTCCAGGTTGAAGTATAGTGACTATTCACAGGTGCCATCCCACTGCTGATAGTTTGTGCCAATACCAGATAGGGACTGCATCCCTAGATCCTGACTTGAAGTGATCCTTTTGCCTCAACTTCCTGAGTAGTTGGGACAAGGCCATGCCCGATTCTGTTAGGTTTTTTTAGTCATGAACTTGTATTCAATTAGTAATTTAGTGGTAAATATTGTGAAATGTTCTTAAATCAAAATAAGGTAACCATTCTTATCTTTTTTTATTGTTTTGTGGTATTGGGAATTAAACCCAGGGGTGCCGTACCACTGAGCTACATTATTTTGAGATAGGTCTTGCTGAGTTGCCAAGATTGTTCTTGAACTTGGCCTCTTATTTCAATCCCCAGCACCACACACAAATATTCTGTATTCACAGAATAACTATGAACAATTAATTTTAGATTTTTTTTTTTTTTTTTTTTTTGGTACCAAAGGTTGAACTGAAATGCCTTCTACCTCCAGGCTGTACGCCCCCAGCCCCATTTTATTTTTATTTTGAAACAGGGTCTCACTCTTTGCTGAGGCTGGGCTTGAACCTGTGATCTTGCTGTCTCAGCCTCCCAAGTACTGGGATTACAGGTGTACATCGTCATGCCTGGTTTAGAAGATATTTATAAACCCCACCCCCACCCCACCCCCCGCACACACACACACACCAAGGAAATTATAGCCTTTTATATTCACTCTTCATTGTCCCTCAAGCACTCATGCTCTAAGTAACCATTTATCTATTTTCTTTAAGGATATACCTAATCTGGACCTTTCGTATAATTGGAATCAAACAAATATGTGGTCTTTTGTGACTGGCTTCTTTTACTAAGCATAATGTTTTTGAGGTTCATATACATTGTTACATGTATTAGTACTAAATTCCTTTTTCTGATGAAATAATATTCCATTATGTGGATTTTCCATATTTTGTTTATCAGTTGATGTACATCTTAATTGTTTTCACTTTGTCTATTTATCTTTTTTTATTTTGACTGTCTTTGTGAGCATGAAGTATCTCATTGTAGTTTTGATTTACATTTCCATGATAGCTATACTTATTTGGTACATGATTTATTCTTATATTCAATACAAACATTATTATTGCCTACCTTTTCTTAGACTTATAAATACCTACCATAGATGCATTTCTCATTAATTAAGCATTTTGTATTCAGTGTATTAACATATCTAGATTTCATCACCTAGAAGTTTATTTTAAAGCTGGGCATGGTAACCCACACTTGTAATCCCAGTACTTGGGAGGCTGAGACAGGAGGATCCCAGGTTCAACTACTTAGTGAGGCCCTCCACAACTTAGTGAGACCCTGTTTCAAAATAAAAGAATAAAGATAGGACTGAGAATGTAGCTCGGAGATAGAATGCCCAATCCCTAGTACCGGGGCGGCGGGGGGGAGGGGGTATTTAAGAGCTTATCTGTTATTGTCAAATTGAAGATTTTATCCATTATGAGAATGTGACCTAGCATTTGGGAGGCTGAGACCGGAGGATCCGGGTTCGCTGCCAGCCTCAGCTACCTAGTGAGGCACTCTGCAACTTAGTGAGACCCGGTTTCAAAATAAAGAATAAAAAATAGGGCTGGGGGTATAGCTCGGAGGTAGAATGCCCCTGAGTTCAATCCCCAGTACCACAAAAAAAAAAAAAGAGAATGTGACCTAACAGTGCCATGACCTGATATGTATAGTTATTCTTCTGATAATATCTTCATTTAAAGTTTGTTTTATTTTTGTTGCAGTATTTCACTGGCCTTGAATGTGGACATAAGTTTTGTATGCAGTGCTGGAGTGAATATTTAACTACCAAAATAATGGAGGAAGGCATGGGACAGGTAAAGATCTCAATTTGATTTTCAGTTTTTGTTGAATTTCCTATAGTGTTTATATCCTTGTGTAAATATAATTAGGTACAATTCTGGATTATGAACTACATGGGCAACAACTTTCTATATTAAAACAACTAAAAACTAGCAGGTCTCCTCACTCCTTTTCATTGTAACATTTCAGTTAAAGATCCACTCTAGGTAAAGTTTTCTCAGCAGACCATCAGGATTGGTAATGTATCAGACTAAACATCTTGAGCAATTTTGTCAGATATTTTACTTTTACCTTTTAAGTTTTGTGTTGCAGAAGCAATTAGATTGATTATTCCAGTTACTTTATAGTGATAAACACACATGCAGTTCTTTTCATTAAATAGAAGGAAAGAATTGAGATCCTGTAAACAATGAAGTGTTGCCAGATCCTAGCAAAGTGCCTGGCAGTGGTAAGCATTCAGTAAATATTTGTTGAATGAAGCATAGTTTAAATTTCAATCTTTTTCAGACTATTTCGTGTCCTGCTCATGGTTGTGATATCTTAGTGGATGACAACACAGTTATGTAAGTATTTTTGGTAGATTCTGCATGTTGATTATTGGTTGGTTGGTAAAGCCAAATTAACTTTCAGCACCTCAAAGAAGGTGAATTTTTAAAAGTATGAAGAGACATTCTAATCTACATTACTTTTTATAGTACAGAAACTCATTTGTAACATGGTTAAATGCCCAGTCACTGTGCTGGTAAATTTTGCAACACATAATCATTAAATTTTAGTAAAACTTGGAATTGAAGAATAGGATATGCCAATGTTTTATTTAAAGTCCTCTGGAAAACATGCTAAGATAGTTGAAAAGAAAAAGAGATTTAGGGACTGGAATTGTGTAGTTCAAGGGTTTGATCTCCAGCACCAAAAAAAAAGGAAAAGACTGATTGTGAGAGCATTTGTGCAGGATTAAAGGGAGGAGGAGGAGGAGGAGGAGGAGGAGGAGGAGGAGGAACAGACAGACCTTTGTGTAGATCTGATTCCTACTAGAGAGAAGGAAGGAAGAAGTTTTCCATTGGAAGAGATTCAGGCTATGACATAGTTGTGAGAGTCTGGTGGCCTGGGAGGAAGTGTGTGTGGGGGGGTAGACTTCAGCACATGGATTTCTCATAGAGGAATGCCTTAGTAAGTGGAAATGACTAGGCTTGGTACCCTCACTGTATTCAGTCATTGGCTGAGACTCTCCAAATTGGGTGTGGCCTCTGCTGAAACACTGCTACTGATCTCAGTGGCATGCTACAGACAGATGGAGGCTGTCAGCTGACTGCTACTCTTGTGAAAGGTTCTCTTCTGTGAAAGAAGCGTAGTGAGTTCCTGAGCCTGGAATAAAATCTTAGCTTACTTTCTTCCTGGGTCATTTCTGATTTCATAACATCAGATCATTTAATTGACATCAATTCAGGATGACAAGCAAATTGAAGACTTGAATGATCCACAAACATTATAAAATTAGTCCCAGATAATTGCCTATACAGAAAGGTATATCTGTAATAAAAGTAAGAGCAGCTATGTGCTTTAATGAGTAAATTTCTTAACCTAATAAAACCAGAGTTGATTTGACTAGCACAAAAGCTTACTGATTTCAGTTTCTTAACCTTGGACTAATTTGGTTTGTTTGGAACACTTATTGTTAGCAGCTCTGTCTTAATTGTGGTCTTTGAGTATTCTTAATTCCATTACTGTTTTAAGCTAGCAAGAAGTCATGCATTATCTTGAAGTATCACTTCTTTCTTCTAATTGTCTTTATCTTGTTGTCAGGTGCTTGCTTTCTTTTTTTTTTTTTTTTTTTTTTGCAGTACTGGGGATTGAACTCAGGGGCATTCTACCTCTGAGCTATACCCCCAGCCCTATTTTTTATTCTTTATTTTGAAACTGAGTCTCACTAAGTTGCGGAGTGCCTCACTAGGTAGCTGAGGCTGGCCTCGAACCCGAATCTTCCGGTCTCAGCCTCCCGAATGCTGGGATTACAAGCGTGCGCCACCACGCCCAGCTCGTCAGGTGCTTTCTTTATCCATGTATTCTTTCATCAGTACATCAGTTTCATCATACATTTTATCAATACAGGTTACTGTATTCTTGCATTCATTCCATAAATATTCGCTAGGAGCATACTTGCTAGCACATAGGTACAGGGGAACAAAAACATTAAACTACGAAGCCTTCCCCCAAGAGGGTCACAATAATTTATAGTATAAATAATATATGGTATAATTTATAGTTGTAAGTAAAAGATATATAAACTACTGTTAAAAAGAAACAATTTATTCTCCCTGAAACGTTTAGTGAGACTTAGGGAAGTAACATTAAAGGAGTAAAAATCAGGGTTGAGGGAGTAGAAGGTCCTTTTGGCTCAGGAACGCCAGGGTTTGAGTGGGCCATGAGCTTCTCTGTTAAGTGTCCTACAGTGGCTGGAGCACATAGAGGAGTTATCAGATGAGGATGAAAAAGAGAAAGACACTTTCGTGGAGGGCAGTTGCTTAGCGTGAGGAGGCATTTGGGCAATGAAATCCCATTTAGGAGGGTGTTCTGGGATTGAACCCAGGGGCATTCTCTGAGTCACACACGCACATGCACACACACAAACAAACAGGGTCTCACTAAAGATGTTGAGGCTCACTCCAAACCTGCAGTGCTCCTGTCTCAGCCTCTCAAGTATTGGGATTACAAGCGCGTGCCACACCTGGCTTTTGTAAATGTAAATTTCTTTTTTTTTTTGTCTGGGTGGTCTTGGGGCTAGGGATTGAACCCTGGACTGCTTGCTTTCTAAGCACATACTGTACTACTGAGCTACAGCCCCAGCCCAACTCTTAAATTCTTCATAGAGGCAATTGCATGAATCTATAATTTTTTTATTCCTTACCCACTGATGTTGAATAGGTATGTATCTTTGAAGTAATAACTGAAAATATATTATTCTTCCTTGCTTTCATAAACATGTATCATCATAGAAGACTTCAATGATTAATTTGTGCTGTGATATCATACCATCAAGGCTATTAGGCTCAGTGGGGCTTCTCTATATATACCATGGCCTCATACATAGCTGTACTGGTCATAAAGGTATCAAACAGTATATTTTAATAACTTTTTATTGTCACAAGATTTGTCCTTGATACTTCACTAGATTAATGAAAATTATTTCTCTAAAGTGTGTATTGCTTATGACCAAATCAGTATGTTTCTATTTAGCCTAATGGTTGGCTTTTCATTTACTTATTTAGGACCTAAATTTCTTTTACTATGTAACTCCTGGTAATTGTAGGGAGTATCAAGGTAAGCTTGTATCTATAAAGTCTTTCAAGTAGTATATTTAGTCTTATCCTCACTTAATCAGCAGTAGAGTTAATAAAGATCTGGAATTGTGGTGAACTGATTCAACATCCTGTGAATTTTCCATAAAATACAGTATGATTTATTTTCAGGTGTGGGTTTTTTAGAAACAAACATAGGTGGTGACAGAAACCCATTGCCACTCTCTTCTAGGAAAATTGTGACCATTGCATTTTTTTTGTTTTGTTTTTGGCAGTGCTAGTGGTTGAACCCTTAGCCTCATGTATGCTAGGGAAGTACTCTACCACTGAGCTACATCTTCAGCCTACATATTGGTTTTTAAAAAGCTATTAACTGGGCTGGGTATGGTGGTACACACCTGTAATCCCAGTACTTGGGAATCTGAGACAGTAAGATCACAGGTTCAAGGCCAGCCTCAGCAATTTAGCGAGATCCTGTTTCAAAAATTAAAAAATAAGGCTAAGATTGTAGTTTAGAGGTAGAATGCCTCTGGGTTCAATCCTCAGTACCAAAAAATATATTTAAAAAAAAAAAACACTTTAACTAGATTCTGGGGTTTTGTAGCCCAATGGTAGTATACATGGTTAGCATGAACAAAGTCATGAGTTTGATCTGTAGTACTCCCCCACCCAAAAGAAAGCACTTTAACTGACACTTTTTTTTTTTAATGGTTCTTAGAATTATGATGTAGATAATGCATAATTCTTTTGGCTAATTTCTCACTTGTCTGAAAAGGGCAGAAATGTTATTTTTATTTATTTACTCTGTGTGTGTGTGTGTGTGTGTGTGTGTGTGTGTGTGTGTGTGTGTGTGGTACTGGGGATTGAACCCAGAGGCATTCTACCTCCAAACTACACCTCCGACCCTATTTTTTATTCTTTATTTTGAAGCAGGGTCTTCACTGAAATAATTTCCTAATCTCATTGAAATGTAAAATGAAACAATTTGTCAAGTTTGGGTTGTTAATAAATATAGACAGGGAATACGTTACATATGAGCATTAATTAAAATTTTTTAAAATGTTACTGAACTATAAATATAAACATAAATTGAAGGGAGTCAGGGAAGGGGGAATAGAAATGGTTGCTTTCGTTTTCTTCCATACCATAAGATAAACTAAGATAGAAATTTTGTTCTAATAACTGTGTCTGAACTTTGTTTTCACCACTGTTGGTGGGCTATGACAGATTCAGACAGCTTCTTAAATTAGAGTAATCTAAAAGAAATCATTAGAATTTGTGAGATCAGAGAAGCATTATGAATGATAGATATGTAAGATGTTTTTGTGTGGTTACCTTAGCATCTGACATTGGGTCACATGGTATTGATATAAAAATCTTTGTAACAATCACCTTTTTATTTAAGTTATACATTGTAGTGGCTTTTAGTACAGTTATAATGTGGTGGAACCATCATCACTTCCTAATTCCAGATTATTTTCATTACCCCATATCCATTCAGCCATTCCCTTCTCTCTAGGACCCTAACCATTTGTCTGTTTTCTATCTGGATTAGCTTATTCTGCACATTTCATATGACTACAGTCATAATATGTGGTCTTTAGTAACTGGTCTTTTGTGACTTAGCACAGTGTTTTAACAATTCATTCATGTTTTAGTATGAATCTGTACTTCATTCCTTTTTCACCCCCCTCCCCCCCTTTTTCTTCCTGGTACTGAGAATGGGACCCAGGGGCATTCTACTGCTGAGCTATTCCCCTAACCATATTTTATTCTTTTATTTTGAGACAGAGTCTCACTAAGTTGCCCAGGCCCTCACTAAGTTCCTGAGGCTGGCTTAGAACCTGTGATCCTCCTGTCTCAGCCTCCCAAGTACTGGGGTACAAACATGTGCTGCCACACCTGGCTACTTCATTTCCTTTTTATTGCTAAATAATGTCCCATTAGGTGGATGTTTCCACTTTTTGTGAAAATATTTGTTACACGAAAATAGGGAACATTGTTTACAATTCTTTGTTGAATACCTGTTTTTAATTGTGTGTCTGTCTAGGAGAAGAGTATTGTTGGGTCATATGGTAATGTTATATTTAATTTTTTGAGGAATTACCCAACAACACTAAATATTTTTAGACTTCAGTTTCAACATCTGTGAATAGAAGGTCTACTCAATTAAGTATTTATTGAAGCAGGGCATGGTGACACATGCCTATAATCCTAGTACTTGGGATACTGAGACCAGAGGATTACAGGTTTGAGGCTAGCACAAGCTACTTAGACCCTGTTTTAAAATTTAAAAAAAAGGAGGGGGGACTGGGGGTGTAGATCAGAGGTAGAATGCCTTTGAGTTCCATCCCCAGTTCAGTAAAAAAAGAAATATTTATTAAAGTCAGTTGTGATAGCACACACTTGTAATCCTAGTACTTGGTAATGCTGAGACAGGAGGATCACAGGTTCAGCCAGTTGCTGGATAGAGGAGATCCTTTCATGAAGCTTATTATTTGGATATGTGACCCTGAAGATAGATATTAAATAAGTGATTATTCAGATAACTGCATAATCTAAGTTATAGAAATTCTATAAAGGAGATGTTTAAGGTGCCATGGGAACTGAGGGGTTCTCCATCTAGACTGGAATTGTCAGGAAAGAGGGAATTATCAGGAATGTCTTCATTGAGTGAGTAATAATATAGTTATGATTGAAGTAATAATATGGTGTTTAATATTTATTGAGTGCTTACTGTTTGCCAGGTACTGTTCTAGTCTTGCAACTCTTTTATTTCTGCTGTTTTGCAGATCAATAATCTGAAGAACATAGAGTTCAAGGACTTACCCCCAATTCAACTCACCCTAGTGAGTTTTCATGAAGACAGTATTCAAACTTAGGCTGTTCCACTTCAGTGCCCCATCAAGACATTCTCCTTCTCTTGTGTTTCCAAGGGAGGCAGTCTTGATGCAACACCTCTGAGGAAGAGTGGTGCTTACCGTTTTACACGAAATATAAGAATATGGATGTGACAGGAGTTACATTAAAAGTGGCATTGAATGGTCTTGAGAGTGGGAGGATATGAAGCTCAAGAATTAGATAAAGACAGATTATACAAAACGGTCATGTTCATGTAAAAATCTTAAATGGAGTCGGTTGGACTCCCTGTTCAATATCGTTCTTCCTGGCTTCTTCACTGCTACCCCTACTCAGCACCATTTTCTTATAACACATTTAGAAGAGTGTTTACCATAAAACTAAAACTTACATTTTAGGATTCCTCAGTTTGATGGGATTCCTGATGTGAGTTATAGAAATTGTTGTGAATAATAGAATGTTAGGGGTGGACAAAGGAAACCAGGTTGAAGTCAGGAGGTATTTTGACTAAATTGCCAAGAATGCTTAGATGAAGACACTAAAAATTACATAAGCTTGAAGTATTACAAAACCTGTATCTATTCCTTAACATTCCTATCAAGGTCTATTTCATTTCACACACTGATTTGGGTGGGGGTCTAAAGGAAGTTGGCCAGAAATTGCTGTCTTAAGGAATAGAGTCAGAGTCAGAATACACTGAAAGAGGCCTAAACTTAGCAGTGATTGGTAAATCTTTAGGCCATAATTCAAATTGGTTAAAAAAAAAATATTTAGAGTATAAGAAACATAAGGAAAATATCTACCAATATAAAACTATAGGTAGAGCCGGGCGTGGTGGCGCACGCTTGTAATCCCAGCATTCGGGAGGCTGAGACCGGAGGATCCGGGTTCGCGGCCAGCCTCAGCTACCTAGTGAGGCACTCCGTCCGCAACTTAGTGAGACTCGGTTTCAAAATAAAGAATAAAAAATAGGGCTGGGGGTATAGCTCGGAGGTAGAATGCCTCTGAGTTCAATCCCCAGTACTGCAAAAAAAAAAAAACTATAGGTACTTGGAAATTGTTTTGATTAATTTGGTTTGTTTGATAGCCTATGTGCATTTCTGTATTTTCTTCATAGGGCAGTTATTATAGCCATAGCATGAACAGTTTAAAGTTATATTTTATAAATGTGAAAAATACTCTTGGCTGAAAACTTCCTAATATATTCTTGTTCTTGGTTTCAGGCGCCTGATCACAGATTCAAAAGTTAAATTAAAGTATCAACATTTAATAACAAATAGCTTTGTAGAGGTAAGTGATTTAAGTTTTTTGTTTTTTGTTTTTTTTTTAAAACAAAAAAAGGAAAAGAATTGTACTGTGTGTATGCGTGTGTTTGGTTGTGGGATTGAACCCAGGGGCTTCCTACCTCCAAGTTACACCCCTAGCCCTAAGTTATACCCCAGCCCTATTTTATTTTATTTTTTTTATTTTGAAACAGGGTCTCGACAGGTTGATGAGAGTCTTATGACTTGCTGAGGCAGTCATCAAACCTGTGATCCTCCCAAATACTGGGATTACAAGCGTGTCCCATCATGCCCAGCAGAATTGTGGTTATTGATAGGAATAATTACTTTTAAAAACACAGCGCGAGCCGGGCATGGTGGCGCACGCTTGTAACCCCAGCATTTGGGAGGCTGAGACCGGAGGATCCGGGTTCGCAGCCAGCCTCAGCTACCTAGTGAGGCACTCCGCAACTTAGTGAGACCTGGTTTCAAAATAAAGAATAAAAAATAGGTCTGGGGGTATAGCTCGGAGGTAGAATGCCCCTGAGTTCAATCCC
Organism: Graphiurus murinus; assembly: GCA_004027655.1. Classification (NCBI taxonomy): domain Eukaryota; kingdom Metazoa; phylum Chordata; class Mammalia; order Rodentia; family Gliridae; genus Graphiurus; species Graphiurus murinus. The sequence goes on along the minus strand of PVLC010018322.1, from coordinate 12,296 downwards.
CAGAACCACAAAAAAACAAAAAACAAAAGAAACACAGCGCGAGACTGGAAGTGTAGCTCAGTGGTAGAGCTACTTGGCTTGCCATGTGTGAAGCCTTGGGTTTAATACCTAGCACCTCCAAAAAAAGGAAAAGAAAAAGAAAAAATATAAAATCTGGTGACAGTAAACACTTCTACCATATTTATGAAACATACCACGAAATCTTTATTCAAAGGGAATGAGAAACCAATAAGTAGATCTCTCTTCATAGATCTTGAACTTTGATAATAAAATCTGTTAGACTATTTTTCCTTTATTCCTCTCTATGAGTAGCAAAGAATTATAGTAGATTATTAATCATATGTTTAATCTTTTTTTGTTTTGTTTTGTTTTTGGTACTGGGGATCTAACCCAGAGGCATTCCACCTCTGAGCTACATCCACAGTTTGCTTTTATTTTTGTTTTCAAACAGGGTCTCACTAAGTTGCTACAAGTCTTGCTGAGTTGCTGAGGCAGTTCTCAAACCTGCAATCCTCCTGCCTTAGCCCCCCAAGTACTGGGATTACAAGTATGTACCACCATGCCTGGCTTCGTGTTTTATCTTGTTTAAATTAAACCTTGGGATTTAATTTAAAACATAATTAACCTTGAGATTCTAACCCTACTATTTGGGTGGGGGGGTTTAGGCTCCATTACCACTAAATCTTGTTAATAAATACTTCAGAAATTTTTTTCTTAGAAGTTGGCAAATTATAGCTGGGTGTGGTAGACACTTATAATCCCAGTACTTGGGAAGCTGAGACTGGAGGATCCAGGTTCATGGCCAACCTCAGCGAGTTCATGAGACTCTCTGCAACTTGGTGAGACCCTGTTTCAAAATAAAGAATAAAAAATAGGGCTGGGAGGTGTAGCTCAGAGGCAGAATGCTCCTGGGTTCAGTCCCTAAGGGGGGGGGGGGGGGAGAAGTTGGCAAATTATGACCTGCCTATATTTACAAATATAGATTTATTGGACCAGGCATGATGGCACACACCTGTAATCCCAATACTTGGGAGGCTGAGACAGGAGGATCCCAGGTTCAAGACCAACCTCAGCAACTTAGTAAAACCCTGTTTCAAAATAAAAAGCACTGGAGGTGTAGCTCAGAGGTAGAATGCTCCTGAGTTCAATCCCCGTTACTAGCCCCCCCCCCCCAAAAAAAAACATACACACACACAAATTTTTTTTTTTTAACACACCCATACCCATTCATTCTATGACTGCTTTTGTGCTATAGTGTCAGAATTGAGAATATTAATAGCCTTTACTCTGGCTTTTTATTGGAGGATTTTGCCAGTTTCCATATGAGAGCATCAGTATAACTTAGTATTTCAATTCTAAATAGTGCTTTTTATTTCTGTTAGAGATTTAACTAGAAAACAGCACATTTTATAATAGTGTGTTTTTTTAAAAAAATGATCAGTGGAAGTGTTTTGTTTTGTAGTGCTAGGAATTAAACTCAAGAACCCTCTAACATTGAGCCACATCCCCATCCCTTTTCTAATTTTTTTATTTTAGGCTGAGTTGCTAAATTGCTCAGACTGGCCTGGAACTATCTTCTTGCATTAGCCTTCTGAGTAGTTAGGATTATAGGCGTGGGCCCATCTCACCCAGCTTCAATAATGTGTGTGTGTGTGTGTGTGTGTGTGTGTGTGTGTGTGTGTGTGTGTGTGTTTGTTTTACTGGGGATTGAATGCAGGGGCATTCTACCTCCAAGGTACACCCCCAGCCCTATTATTTTACTTTTATTTGGAAACAGGTCTCACTACTTGCTGAAGCTGTCCTCGAACTACGATTTCCCTGTCTCAACCTCCCAAGTACTGGGATTTCAGGTGTATGTCACCATGCCCAACTAATAATAGACTTTAAAGTCTGTACAGACTCTTACTTGAGCAATATTTTCTTCTGTAATAAAAATACTTTTAAGTTTATATTCCTAGACAAGGGTGTGGCTCAGTAATAGAGCACTTGCTTAATGTGTATGAGGCCCTGGGGTTTGATCTCTAGCATAGAAAGGAGGAAGAAGGAAATCTAAAAAATATATTGCCTTTTGAAGAGCCAAAGTACTGTCTTTTCCTATGGCTTACGAAACTGACTTTTTTAATAGGCAAGGAAAAATTACATGTACCTGCATTAACTTCCTTCATCTAAACACTTTCCCTAAGGATTTCTTGCATCTAATGAAAATTGCCCTGAAATAGAACCATAAATTGGTGTTTGTTAATGATCATATAATAGATCGTTTAAGTTTTTCTCAGTGGAATTTTGAAGATACAACACAATAGTTTATATATTTAATAAAACCAGGGCTTCAAGGGATTAATAATCTTAGGGAAACGATGCACCTAAAAGCATTGCTGTAGAATATCGCACCAGTTTTTTATATGCTTGTGTCATCTCTTCTTTGTCCCCTACACTAGATATGTTAGGAAATCTTTCATGATAATTTAATTTGCTGTCATTTTAAAATTTCCTCACTTGTGTTTCAGTGCAATCGACTGTTAAAGTGGTGTCCTGCCCCAGATTGCCACCATGTTGTTAAAGTCCAGTATCCTGATGCTAAACCTGTCCGCTGCAAATGTGGACGCCAATTTTGGTAAGCAAATGATTTCCTAAATAGTAGTAGTGGTTTTTCTGTTTATTCTTGGTAGTAAAAGAGTGGGAAACAATAATTCAGTCAGGGAGTTGAGTGATAACTGCTTTAAAATAATGTATATTTCTTTTTTTTTTTTTTTTTTTTTTGCGGTACTGGGGATTGAACTCAGGGGCATTCTACCTCCGAGCTACACCCCCAGCCCTATTTTTTATTCTTTATTTTGAAACCGAGTCTCACTAAGTTGCGGAGTGCCTCACTGAGTAGCTGAGGCTGGCCTCGAACCCGGATCCTCTGGTCTCAGCCTCCCGAATGCTGGGA
>PVLC010018321.1:12409-24005 GCA_004027655.1 Graphiurus murinus | reverse complement strand
CTTCTGTGCCCGCCCCTCTCGAAAGTTTATAAAAAGGCCCGCTTCCGCTCTTCTGGTCTCTTTGCCCTCATGGCCGGGAAGATCTCCGCTTCTCTGTTTTCCCCGAGTCCCTTGTTTCCCTGAATAAATACCTGCCTTTTGTCCCCTACTGGCATGTGTTAAAATTCTTTTTATCACGGAGGCCAAGAACCCATGAGTGGGACCGCGTTATCCCACGACATAAGGAAAAAGATTCCAAGGTGATAAGACTTCAGCACAAACCAGATAGGGATCACAGAGCTTAACTAGGACGTAGAATTGAGTTACAAAGATCCAGGTGTAATTTGAATTACATACAGTAACATTTAATTTTAGTATTATCAAGGATGTTTCGCTTAAGGAAATTTGTTATACTTAAACCTTAAGTCCTTAAGAACCAGACTTTAAAAGACTTGAGGTCTCTCTAGTAAACTCCGGTGATGCCTTTATAGTTAATTGGCTGCTGAAGATTTTATCTACACTAGAATGTCTATGGGGCTATCTGGTTTTTCATAGCATCTCCTTTGTTAGCTCCCCTTCTTGGATCTAGGGAGTCCAGAAAAGAAACTGAATCTTACCTGAATATATGGAAGGTGACTAAGGCTGACAAAACTGTACCTAGAGATAGACAGTATGAGCCCTTAGATGAATGCTTCTGTTGCAGGAGAGAGCTCCCCACAAGCCTAGTCCCAGAAACAAAAGAAACACCGGAGGTCAAAAGTAGGATATACAGATCTTCCTTTTTAATCAGCAGCTGATGGCTCAGATAGGGAATTTCCGTCTCTTTCTCTGAGCCCTGAACAAAGAGATTTCAAACCTTATATACAGTCGGTTATTTTACTTTCGGAAAGAAAGAAAGAAAAAAAAAAGAAATGTGAGATTTATTACACTTCTCTCTAGCAAGAACAGGATAGATAGTTCGTTAACTCAAAGTTGTTTTTTTTTTTTTTTTTTTTTGCGGTACTGGGGATTGAACTCAGGGGCATTTTACCTCCGAGCTACACCCCCAGCCCTATTTTTTTATTCTTTATTTTGAAACCGGGTCTCACTAAGTTGCGGAGTGCCTCACTAGGTAGCTGAGGCTGGCCGTGAACCCAGATCCTCCGGTCTCAGCCTCCCAAATGCTGGGATTACAAGCGTGCGCCACCAAGCCCGGCTTAACTCAAGGTTGTTAACCCAAGTTCTGCTGGCCGGCAGGCACCACTTTGTTTATGCCTAGATAACATCCCAGCTGCTCCTGTCTTTGATATGCATAAGGAAGGGGCTGGCCTCCTTGATTTGCAGCCTTGTCTGGTTACTTGCTCTGTCAGGGCCAGCACCTGGCAGTTGTGGGGGAGGGAGCAGGATTCTCTTCTCTTCTATCCTAAGTCTAAATTCCTAACTAATAATATTTCCATGGCTCTGACTGTTCCTTCCCATATCACTTCCACTTCAATGTGGTAGCAAGAGTGTAAGTGATTTTTTTTTTTTTTTGAGTGGTACTGGGGATTGAACTCAGGTGTGTTCCACCTTTGAGCTATATATACCCCTCCAGCCCCCCCCCTTTTTTTGCGGTACTGGAGATTGAACCCAGGGGCATTCTACCTCTAGGCTACACCCTCAGTCCTATTTTTTTATTCTTTATTTTTGAAACAGGGTCTCACTAAGTTGCAAAGAGCCTCACTAAAGAGCTGAGGCTGACGATGAACCTGGATTCTCCTGTCTCAGCCTCCCAAGTACTGGGATTACAAAGATGCGCCACCATGCCGGGCTCCTCCAGCCCTTTTTTAGTCTTTATTTTTAAACAGGGTCTCATTTAAGTTGTGGAGGGCCTTGCTAAAATGCTGAGGCTGGCTGCAAATCTGCAATCCTCCTGTCTCAGGCTCCCAAACACTAGGATTACAGGCATACGCCACCATGCCCACCTTTCCTCCCCCCCCCCTTTGGGGTACTGGGGACTGAACCCAGGGGCATTCTACCGAGCCACATCCCCCGCCCTATTTTTAGTCTTTATTTTGAAACAGGGTCTCACTAAGTTGCAGAATGCCTCACTAAGTAGCTGAGGCTGGCCATGAACCCGGATCCTCCGTCTCAGCCTCCCAAGTACTGGAATGACAAGCGTGCGTCACCAGGCTCAGCTGCTGCACCCACCTTATAGTTGATAGTACAGGCATAAACCTGAATAAGGGAGATACTGTGATTTCAAACTTGACAAAGGACACTGAGTTACATAAGATTCATATAAAACACACAGATGAAATTAACTGAGTTATAACCACAAGTATTTATTGATGGGCTCAAGAATACAATTTTAATGGGACAATAAGGCACAACTGTGGATTAAACGTTTGCTATACAGCCAAAGAAGGGAAAAGCCATAATCTTAGGGACTTTAAATATGCAAATCAAGGAGCCTATGAAGTACCTCTCCAAGAAATCAGTATCAGACAATTCTTCCCTTTTATACAATTCCTATATCACATCACTTAATCACAAATTCAGGCTGATAACTTCATATTAAAAAATTCCTCATTTTTTTTAAAACTTGGGGCAGCTGGAGAGGAGGCAGGCAATTCTCCTGTCCTGCAGCCAGCACTTCTCATTCATTTATACTTGATTCATCCAGCCTGGCCACTCCCCTGTCCCTCACCTTTGCCCATCCCTTTGCAGTGGTATTTTTAAGCAATTCCCTTCCTAAACAATTGTTTACACATCTTGACTAGTCTTCTAAAGCAAGGAAACCAGCAATGAATGAGTCACACAAAGTCAGCCAAGGACTTCTACATAGGATGGTAACAGCCTGACTCAATTGTTGACTTTCGCAGGGTAGTTGCTCTGCCTCAAAGGTCTTTGATACCAACTTACATTGTGCACCAATGGCAGACTCTTGTTTCTAAGGAATTAACAGTGGTCTATATAAGGAGCTAGGGAGATATTATAAGCAGGCAGCTAATGATGCAATACATTTAATGCTTTGGGCCAGAATTAGGAGCTGACTGTGGCTTTCAGTATTAACATTTGCCAAGTGCAAAATTCATAAAGAATTTGGTGCAAAACTTCAAGACACTGAGGACCATCTTTAATTCTTTAGGACTAGGATAAGTTAGGCACTTCCGTAACACTTGTCTTTCTACTTGGAAATGTGAAAAGCATTCCAGTGCACTAACACTGAGATGTAAGCCACACTGCAGAGAGTGAGCGCAGCAGGTTTTATAGGGCACACAGCCTACTTATTCAGAAAGCCATGAGAAAATCCCCAAGCTTATTGTCACAGCAGTCACTCTGGAGGTGAGTGTCCCAAAGTTGAACAATCCTACAGACACATGACCATTTTCTTCCTTTTAGTGTGGGGTACTGAACCCAGGGGCATTCTACCTCCAAGGTATACCCCCAGCCCTTTTTATTTGGAAACAGAGCCTCACTGAGTTTCCAAGGATGGCCTTGAACCTGCAATCCTTCTGTCTCAGCCTCCCATATGCTAGAATTACAGGTGTGCTCACCACCTGTTATATGACTTATATGACTGTTTTCTGAATAAGTCAATACTGCACTCACAAGAGAAGCCACACAGGTATGTGAGTTGACAATTAGAGGTTAGAGGTAGAGTGCCCTGGGTAAGCCATCTATGAGTGGGCTCTCCATTTTGCACTAAGGCCACCTTTCAAGAAGGACATAATCCAAAAGCCTTCAATGACAAAGCAGTGCAGGGAGCATTCTTCCAAGATAAGTGCTGGTTACTGAAAAGCTCCTGGAAAGGCAACATCCCAGAGACCCGTGTAAGAGTGAAGGTAGATAAAAACTGCCATACCACCAAACTATGCTGCCACGTCAGAAATAGATTTAACAGGCATAGCTTGGGGTACCAAGTTAGAACATAGAGAACTTTGAGGCTCAATAAAAAGCAGGGAGGCTTAAAGACTAAGTGCACAGTAAGTGGGGTGACGGAAGTAAGAAGCAAAGAATGCAGGAGCATGCTGAAGCCTCGCTGGAGGGAAGGCAGCATGGCTAGAGTCTACATTGAGTGAGAGCTTTGCGGGCTGGTTCTTGACATATTCTTGCTCTTGTTCTCAGACTGGATGGATGTGTGGCATTCAGCAGCAAACAGGGGAAGATGGTATTTATAAATGGAGAACTGGTGGATGGATAATGAACAAAAACAGACTGGGTGTACCATTCTGTAATGCCCTGTTTTTACACCAAAGGCAGTTATATGTGGACAGAACATATTTGGAGTTGTCATGCAATAGCAGTAGTACTTTGGAAGAAAGGTAATGATGGGATGGAGGTGGGGCTGGTGGATAGGAGGACTCTTTCAAGTTCCAGTTCTTAAATACTAGAAAGCAAGGAACAGTTTGGTCTCTGTCCTTTAGTGAAGAAATCGGATGCTCATTTTCTGTTCTACATCTACCTTCTCCAAAACCTGAGGTTAAAAACAAAAAACAATTACAGTTATAAAGATTCTAACAGTTTCAAGCACTTTTCTGAATAATAGTCCCCCCTATTCCTGTGCAGCAAAATTTAACTTTTTCATATCAAGAGGTGATTGGCTACCTTAACAAATTCTGTGAAAGATATGGCACTGTCCCCATCCTGGTCAGCCTCCTGGATGGTCCTGTCTGCGATGCTGCCCAGCTGCTCATCTGAGATATTCACTCCAACCATCATGCGTAGCACCTACAAGACCAAGAGCCAGGAATTACAAAGGGCCTTGGGAGCCAGGCGTGGTGGCACACACTTGTTATCCCAGTACTTGGGAGATTGAGACTGGAGGATCTCAGTTTGCAGCCAACCTCAGCTACTTTGTGAGGTCCTCCCCAACTTAGTGAGACCCTGTTTCAAGATAAAGACTAAAAAAATAGGATTGGGGGTGTAGCTCAGAGGTAGAATGCCCTTGGCTTAATTCCCAGTACCGCAAAAAAAAAAAAAAAAAAAAAAAAAAGGCCTTGGAAGTGAGAGGGACTCAATATACTATAATTAAAATAAAGCTAGTCAGCCAGGGAGGGTGGCCCATGCTTGTAATCCCAGTACTCGGGAGGTTGAGACTGGAGGATCAGGATTTGCGGCCAGCCTCAGATACTTAGTGAGGCTCTCCGCAACTTACTGAGACCCTGTTTCAAAATAAAGAATAAAATATAGGGCTAGGGGTGTAGCTCAGAGGTAGAATGCCCCCTGGGTTCCATCCTCAGTACCGCAAATGAATAAATAAATAAATAAAGCCACTCCACTCTGTACCATTTCCTTTGATGCCCTCAAATCTAATAGAAAGTCGAAACTCTATCTCTTATCTGGGCCACTCTAGACAATGATGTGAACAGAACTCTTTGGCAAAGTCACTGGATAGAAAGCAAAGCCTCACTAAGGGAGGGTCTTTGGTCTTCTGCTAGTCCTCATTCTTCATGTGACACCATACCCTGCCAGGCCAAACTTAAAAACCTATGAAGGGTTAAATGTTAAATTATCTTCTTAAAAAAATCATAATCAGCCGGGTGTGATGGCGCATGCTTGTAATCCCAGTATGTGGAAGGCTGAGACCGGGAGGATCCGGATTCGCAGCCAGCCTAAACTACTTAGTGAGGCTCTCCGCAACTTCGTGAGACCTTGTTTCAAACTAAAGAATAAAAAATAGGGCTGGGTGTAGCTAGGAGTTAGAATGCCCCTGAGTTCAATCCCCAGTACCCACCCCCCCCAAAAAAAAATAAAAATAGGACTGGAGTGTATCTCAGAGTTAGAATGTCCCTGAGTTCAATCCCCAGTACCACAAAAATAAAGAAAAAAGAAAAATCATAATCAAAGCTGGGCATGATGGTGAAGGCATGTAATCCTAGTACTTGGGAGGCCGAGACAGGAGGATCCCAGTTTCGAGGACAGCCTCAGGAAGTAGCAAGATTCTCAGCAACCTAGTGAGACCTTGTTTCCAAATAAAATATGTGTGTGTGTGTAAGGTGTAGCTCAGAGGTAGAATGCCTCCAACAGGATTTTTCTTTTCTTTTTCTTTTTTTTTTTTTTTTTGCGGTACTGGGGATTGAACTCAGGGGCATTCTACCTCCAAGCTATACCACCAGCCCTACTTTTTATTCTTTATTTTGAAACCGAGTCTCACTAAGTTACGGAGGGCCTCACTAGGTAGCTGAGGCTGGCCTCGAACCCGGATCCTCCGTTCTCAGCTTCCCGAATGCTGGGATTACAAGCATGCGCCACCACGCCCGGCTTAGGATTTTTCTTTTCTTTCTTTCTTTTTTTTTTTGGTGGTACTTGAGATTGAACCCAGGGGCACTCTACCTCCAAGCCACACACTCAGCCCTAATTTATTTTGAATCAGGGTTTCATTAGGTTGCTGTGAGTCTAAGTTGCTGAGGCTGGGTACAAACCTATGATCCTCCTGTCTCTGCCTCCCAAGTACTGGGATCACAAGCATGTGCCACATGCTCAGCTCCAGGATTTTCTTTTCTTTTCTTTTTTTAATGATATTGAGCTACAACACCAGCCTTATTTTATTTTTATTTGGAAACAGGGATTCTAGCCAGGCATGGTGGCACACACTTATAATCCCAGTACTTGGGAGGCTGAGACAGGAGGATCGCAGGTTTGCAGCCAGCCTCAGCTACCTTAGTGAGGCATTCCGTAACTTAGTGAGACCCTGCTTCAAAATAAAGAATAAAAAATAGGGCTGGGGGTGTAGCTCAGAGGTAGAATACCCCCGAGTTCAATCCCCAGTACTGAAAAAAAAGAAAAAAAAATATGGTGGGGGTGGGGGGTAGCTCTTAAGTAGAATGCCTCTAGGTTCAATCCCCAGTACTGCAAAAACCAAACAAAACCAGGGTCTCACTAAGTTGTAGAGGGCCTCACAAGGTAGCTGAGGCTATCTTCGAACCTGCGATCCTCCTTTCTCAGTCTCCCATGTCCTGGGATTATAGGTGCACACTTGTAATGCCAGTACAGAAGAATTGAAGGTTCACAGCCAGCCTCAGCAACAGCAACTTAGGCTCTCTGCAGCTTAGTGAGAACCTATTTCAAAATAAAGAACAGCCGGGCGTGGTGGCACAGGCTTGTAATCCCAGCATTCGGGAGGCTGAGACCAGAGGATCCGGGTTCGCGGCCAGCCTCAGCTACCTAGTGAGGCACTCCGCAACTTAGTGAGACTTGGTTTCAAAGTAAAGAATAAAAAATAGGGCTGGGGGTATAGCTCGGAGGTAGAATGCCCCTGAGTTCAATCCCCAATACCGAAAAAAAAAAAAAAAAAAAAAAAGAACAAAAAATAGGGTTGGGGGTGTAGCTTGGAGATAGAATGCCCTTGGGTTTAATCCTTAGTACCACATAACACACACACACAAACACACACACACACACACACACACACACACACACACACAAAAAAAAAAAAACTTAAAATACTGATTTGTACCTATAATTCTTTCCTTAAACCAATTATCATTATTATTATTTGTGTTACTGGAATTAAACCCAGGGATACTCTACCTCTGATCTACAACCACAGCCCTTATTTATTTTTTTGGTACTGGGGATTGAACTCAGGAATATTCTACCTCTGAGTTAGCCCTTTTTATTTTTTATACTGAAACAGGGTCTCACTGAGTTGCTGAGGGCATTGCTGAGTTGCTGAGGCTGTACTCGAACCTGTGATCCTCCTGTCTCAGCCTCCCAAGTACTAGGATTACAGGCTGTGCCACCATGCCTGGCTGGCTAGTTTTTGTGTATGTGTGTGTGGTACTGGGGATTGAACCTGTGGGAATTCTACCTCTGGGCTACACCCCTAGCTCTATCTTTAGTTTTTAACTAGGAAACAGTGTCTCACTAAGTTGCTGAGGGCCTTGTGAGACCCTCACAAGCTGAGTCTGACCTTACCTGTGATCCTCTTATCTCAGCTTCCCAGGTAGCTAGTTGGCTTTAAAACAGTGAAGACATCCATCCATGATGATTCAAGTGAGCCATTTATAGGTTTCCCAGGTCACCTGCTCTGCCTTTTAGCTCTATGACAGGGCTCTATACACAGCAGGTATTAAAAAAATACTTACTGAGGGAAAGAACAGTTCTTCCCCACAAAAATAAACAGCCAGGGCCCAAAACACAAGTTGTGCTGGAGCTTGCCCACATACCTGTAATAGCTCATCACGGGAGATCTTGTCATCTTTATCCAAATCATATAGTCGGAAAGCAACTGGCAGGGAAAAGCAAGAAGTCAGTGCAAATTCTGTAGTATTCTGCCTTTTCTCAAGAAACAACATGTAAAGGACACTAGATAGAAAACTGATGGGCAATCAATAGATTTTCTCAGCTAGCATGGTGATTGCACATTCGTGGCCAGCCTCAGCAACTTATCGAGACTCTCAGCACCCTAGCTAGACCCAGTTTCAAAACAAAAAATAAAAAGGACTGGGGGTGTGCCTCAGAGGAAGAATGCCCCTGGGTTCAATCCCCAGTGACATACACACAAAAAAATTGTTTCCAAGACAACTGCCATTATCTTTTTTTTTTTTTTTTTGCAGTACTGGGGATTGAACTCAGGGGCATTCTAACTCCGAGCTATACCCCCCAGCCCTATTTTGTATTTCTTATTTTGAAACAGGGTCTCACTAAGTTGCGGAGTGCCTCACTAGGTAGCTGAGGCTGGCCACGAACCCGGATCCTCCGGTCTCAGCCTCCCAAATGCTGGGATTACAAGCGTGCGTCACCACACCCGGCTTGCCATTATCTTCTAAAAAAATTTTTTTTTTGTGTGGTACTGGGGATTGAACTCAGGGGCATTCTACCTCCGAGCTATACCCCCAGCCCTATTTTTTATTCTTTATTTTGAAACTGAGTCTCACTAAGTTGCAGAGGACCTCACTAGGTACCTGAGGCTGGCTGCGAAGCCGGATCCTCCGGTCTCAGCCTCCCGCATGCTGGGATTACAAGCGTGCGCCACCACACCTGGCTATCTTTTTAAATTTAATTTATGTTTTTGCCATACTGGGGATTGAACCCAGGGGCATTCTACCTCCAAGTTATACCCTCAGCCCTATTTTATTTTATTTTTTTTAGTCTTTATTTTGAAACAGGGTCTCACTAAGTTGCAGGGGGCTCACTAAATAGCTGAGGCTGGCTGCAAACCCGGATTGTCCTGTCTCAGCCTTCCACATACTTTAATTACAAGCGTGGGCCACCATGCCCGACTTGCCATTATCTTTTACAGACAGTGTAACATTAAAAAAAAATAGGTCTAGCCGGGCGTGGTGGCGCACGCTTATAATCTTAGCATTTGGGAGGCTGAGACCAGAGGATCCAGGTTCGCGGCCAGCCTCAGCTACCTAGTGAGGCACTCTGCAACTTAGTGAGACCCTGTTTCAAAATAAAGAATAGCCAGGCGTGGTGGCGCACGCTTGTAATCCCAGCATTCGGGAAGCTGAGACCGGAGGATCCGGGTTCTCGGCTGGCCTCAGCTACCTAGTGAGGCACTCCGCAACTTAGTGAGACTCGGTTTCAAAATAAAGAATAAAAAACAGGGCTAGGGGTATAGCTCGGAGGTAGAATGCCCCTGAGTTCAATCCCCAGTACCACAGAAAAAAAAAAAAGAATAAAAAATAGGACTGGGGGTGTAGCTCAGAGGTAGAATGCCCCCGAGTTCAATCCCCAGTACTGAAAATAAATAAATAAATAAATAGGTCTGAGCCGTGGCACATGCGTGTAATCCCAGCATTTGGGAGGCTGAGACCAGAGGATCCGGGTTCTCGGCCAACCTCAGCTACCTAGTAAGACACTCCGCAACTTAGTGAGACCCTGTTTCAAAATAAAGAATAAAAAACAGGGCTAGGGGTGTAGCTTGGAGGTAGAATGCCCCTGGGTTCCATCCCCAGTACCCCCGCCCCCAATACAAATGCTTGTATTTCCAGCATTTGGGAGGCTGAGACTGGAGGATCCAGGTTCCCAGCCAGCCTCAGCTGCTTAGTGAGGCCCTCCAAAACTTGGTGAGACCTTGTTTCAAAATAAAGAATAAAAAATAGGGCCGGGCATGGTGACACACGCTTGTAATCCCAGTACTTGGGAGGCTGTGACCAGAGGATCCGGGTTTGTGGCCAGCCTCAGCTACTTAGTGAGGCCCTCCGCAACTTAGTGAGACCCTGTTTCAAAATAAAGACTAAAAAAATAAAAAAATCTAGTCTGGTATGATGATACAAGTTTTTAATCCCAGTACTTGGGAGGCTGTAACAGGAAGACTGCAAATGTTTCTGTTCAACGAACGTGGTGACACACACTTATAATCCCAGTACTTGGGAGACTGAAATAGGAGGATCACAGGTTCAAAGTTGGCCTCAGCAAGTTGGTAAGACCCTGTTTCCAAGTAAAAAATAAAGATAGGGCTGGGGGCATAGTCCAGACATAGATAGCACCTGGATTCCACCTCCAGTACCACACATACAAAAAAGTACCTTTTCTTACCCTTGTATGTTAAAACAATAAACCCAAAATAAAAAAACCAACCCTTAAATGGTTATATAAGTTAGTTTACTTTAAAGCCAGGTGTGGTGGTGCATGGGAAATCCCAGTACATGGGAGGCTGAGAGAGGAGGATCCAGGATCACAGCTAGCCTCGCTACTTAGTGAGGCCCTCAGCAACTTGGTGAGACCTTGTTTCAAAATAAAGAATAAAAAATAGGACTGGGGTGTAGTTTGGAGGTAGAATGCCCCTGGGTTCAATCCCTAGTAACTCAAAAAAAAAAAAAGGCCTTGGGGTATAGCTCAAAGGTAGAATGCCCGAGTTCAATCCCCAATAATACAAACACACACACACACACACACACACACACACACACACACACACACACAGAAAGTTAGGTTACTTTATACAACTCATCAATTCTACCTTGCACCACTCAAAGGAAACCAACAATAAGAGCCATACAGGTAGCAGGACAGATGAGTACACAAAGCACTGCTCTAGGAATATAGTCTCTGGCAAATTTTTACCAAATTTCAAGTAATTCCCTACTATTTGGGAGTCCCACAGGTAAAGAACTTGAGTTTCAAATGAAAATGCTAACCTTCTGATTCTTTCTTGTCCTTCTTATGTTTCTTTCTCTTTAACAATAGATAAGTCTTCTAGAAAGTAGGATATATGAGAAGCTTGCTTGTGTGCATTTAAGAGAGAGAATTCAGAGCAGGAATCATTCCATTTTAGCTGGGTGTGGTAGTACACAGTTGGGAGGCTGAGACAGGAGGATCGCAGGTTTGCGGCCAGTCTTAGCAATGTAGTGAGATCCTTGGCAGTTTAGTGAGACTCTGTTTCGTAGTAAGAAATAAAATGCTTCGGGTGTAGCTCAGAGGTTGAATGTCCCTGGGTTCCATTCCCAGTACCGCAAAAAACCAAACAAAAGCCGGGCGTGGTGGCGCACGCTTGTAATCCCAGCATTCGGGAGGCTGAGATCGGAGGATCCAGGTTCGCGGCCAGCCTCAGCTACCTAGTGAGGCACTCTGCGACTTAGGGAGACCCGGTTTCAAAATAAAGAATAAAAAATAGGGCTGGGGGTATAGCTCGGAGGTAGAGAGCCCCTGAGTTCAATCCCCAGTACCGCAAAAAAAAAAAAACAAACAAACAAAAAAAAAA
>PVLC010018321.1:0-12309 GCA_004027655.1 Graphiurus murinus | reverse complement strand
GAGGATTGAACTCAGGGGCATTCTACCTCCAAGCTACAACCCCAGCCCTATTTTTTATTCTTTATTTTGAAACAGGGTCTCATTAAGTTGCAGAATGCCTTACTAGGTAGCTGAGGCTGGCCGTGAACCTGGATCCTCTGGTTTCAGCCTCCCAAATGCTGGGATTACAAGCGTGCGCCACCATGCCCAGCTGCGAGCCCTAATTTTTATTCTTTATTTTGAAACAGGGTTTCACTAAGTCGCAGAGAGCCTCACTAAGTAGCTGAGGCTGGCTGTGAATCCAGATCCTCCTGTCTAGCCTCCCAAGTACTGGGATTAGAAGCGTGCGCCACCACCCCTGGCTAGAAGTTCAGTTTTTACAGTATTAAATTCAGGGGCATTCTACCTCCAAGCTATACCCCCAGCCCTATTTTGTATTCTTTATTTTGAAACAGGGTCTCACTAAGTTGCGGAGTGCCTCACTAGATAGCTGAGGCTGACTTTGAATCCGGATCCTCTGGTCTCAGCCTCCCAAATACTGGGATTACAAGCATGCGCCACCACGCCCGGCTTATAAGGGACTCTTTTAAGTACTTATATATATAGTTATATTTTTTGTGTACATAGCACTGGGGAATGAACTTAGGGGCGTTCTACCTCTGAGCTACACTCCAAGGCCCCTCCCCTTTTTTTTTTTTTTTTTGCGGTACTGGGGATTGAACTCAGGGGCATTCTACCTCCGAGCTATACCCCCAGCCCTATTTTTTATTCTTTATTTTGAAACCGGGTCTCACTAAGTTGCAGAGTGCCTCACTAGGTAGCTGAGGCTGGCCGAAAACCCGGATCCTCCGGTCTCAGCCTCCCGAATGCTGGGATTACAAGCGTGCGCCACCACGCCCGGCTCCCTCCCTTTTATTAAGTATTTATTTATTCATTTATTTATTTACTTATTTATTTTCTGTGATACTGGGATGAAACCCAGAGGCACTTTACCCCTGGACTACACCCCAGACCTATTTTATTTCTTATCTGGAAATAGGGTATCACTAAGTTGCTGAGAGCCTACGTACCTGCTGGCCAAGAACCTGTAATCTTCCTGTCTCTGCCTCCCAAGTACCAGGATTACAGGTGTGCGCCACTATGGCCTACTGTACTTACATATATTAACTCATTTAATCTTTAGAACAGTGTGCAGAATCCCTTAATATCCTCTTTACAGAAGACGAAACTGAAGCCCAAAGATTTTGAGTAATGTGTCTGAAGTCCCATAGCCAAAAAGTGGTATAGATGGGACTCAAACTCAGCCAGTTTAGTTCTAGGGTTTGTGCACTTCTGCTTTTGTAAATGCTGTTCAATAAATGAATAAATGAATGAATGATCTGTAAGGCATGAAAAGCAAATATCCTAAGCTAGATAGCTTTAGCTCCTTACAGTGCAGTTTGTTGCTTCGGCTGTTGAGTGGCTCTGGTCCGTTCACATCTTTGCTCTTTTCGTTATCCTCAATGGGTCGGAAATGTGCCAAAGTTCTCATGAATCCACGGAAGTTCACCTGGTCCTCTCTGATAGGGAAATATAACAAATAGAACACCATGTCAGTCAGGGTAGGTTTTATTTTGTTTTAGGTTCTGGAGATCAAACTAAAGGTCTCATACATACAAGCACTCTATCACTGAGGAACATCCTTAGCCCCAGGGTGATTATTTCTTATGAATTCAAGATGTGTGCAACATTTTCCATTACAGTAGCCTGAAAAGTGCATTTAATAAGGTCTCTTTCCATATGTATGGTACTTCAGCGCTTATAAAGTATCTCCATTTAGGCCTTATCCTGACCATCAGAGGTATGTGATATTATTTCCATTTATTTATAAATGATTACCCAGACTTAGAGAGCTAACAGGACTTACTAAGGTCAGAGTTACTAACTGCATTTACTTACATTTCTTTTCCATAAAAGAGATTTAGAGTAGTGCCAGGGCTACACAGTTAGGAGTGCTAGCACTTGAACTCTATTTTTTTTTTTTTGCGGTACTGGGGATTGAACTCAGGGGCATTCTACCTCTGAGCTACAGCCCCAGCCCTATTTTTTATTCTTTATTTTGAAACAGGGTCTCATTAAGTTTCAGAGTGCCTCAGGTAGCTGAGGCTGACCTCGAACCCAGATCCTTCGGTCTCAGCCTCCCAAATGCTGGGATTACAAGCGTGTGCCACCACACCCGGTACTTGAACTCTATTTTGAACTCTGCAACAAGCAACAAATCAACATATTAAACTAATGACTCTTCTATCACCTTCCATGTCTCCCATGCAGTAAGGTTTACCTAGGGAGATTTTAAAGTTAAAATGTATTATGGAAAAGCTGCTTTTAAAATAAAGCCAATTTAGCCCAGCTTAGTGGTGCACACTTGTAATCCCAGTATAAGGCAGGCTGAGATAAGAAGATCACAGGTTCAAGAACAGCCTCAGTAACATAGCAAGACTCTCAACAACCTGATGAGACCTTGTTTCAAAATAAAACATAAAAAAAGGTCTGAGGGTGTAGCTTGATGGTACAATGCCCTTGTGTTCAATTGCCAGTACCCGTCCAAACACACCCCCCCAAAAAAAACAAGCATGGTGGCTCACACCTATAATCCCAGTACTTGGGAGACTGAGACAGGAAGATCCCAGGTTCAAGGTCAGCTTCAGCAACTTAGCAAGACCCTGCTTCCAAATAAAAAATAAAACTGGGCATAGTGGTGCATACTTGTAATCCCAGTATTTGGGAGTACAGGAGGATTGCAGGTTCAAGGCCAGCCTCAGCAAATAGAGAGACTCTCATTAACCTATTGAGACCCTGTTTTAAAATAAAAATAAGCCAGGTGGGGTGGCACATGGCAGTAATCCCAGTGAGGCCCTCTGCAACATACTGAGACCCTGTTTCAAAATAAAGAATAAAAAATAGGACTGGGGGTGTCTCTCGGAAGTAGAATGCCCCTGGGTTCCATCCCCAGTACTGAAAAAAAAAATAGGACTGGAGGTAAAATGCCTCTGGGTTTAATCCCCAGTACTGCGAAAAAAAAAAAAAGAAAGAAAGAAAATCGGGCTGGGGGGTGTAGCTCAAAGGTAGAATCCCCAGTATCACAAAAAAATCAAATAAAAAATAAATTTTAAAAATTTCAGTCTTGGTGTGCCTTCTTTGAATAGATGAGGTACAAAGGGTCTCTTCTGTGCTAGCCAGACATAGTGAGACTCTTAACAGTACAGTTCAAAGACTAGCTCATAAGCCCACTAAACTCAAAAGAACAATCTTTTGTTCTTCTAGGCAGTTATATTGCTAGGCAATGTCTGGTCAAAATGTGAGCGAGATCTGAGGAATCAAATAATATGTAATAGGATTTGAGTCTTATGGAAGGACAAACAGGTTAGTGAGTACATATATTAGTAGCATAATCTCTAAGTAACAGAGAACTAAGTATCAATCATGTACTATCAAATCTCAATCTTTGGTATTGGGGATTGAACTCAGGGGCATTTTACCTTGGATTTCCATTCCCAGGAATAGGATCTCCCTAAATTGCTGAGGCTGGCCTCAACCTGCAATCTTCTAGTCTCAGTGTCCCAAGTACTGGGATTACAGTTGTGCACCACCTTGCTCTACCACAAATCTCTCTCTCTTTTTTTTTTTTTTTTTTTTGCGGTACTGGGGACTGAACTCATGGGCATTCTACCTCCGAGCTGCACCCCCAGCCCTATTTTTTATTCTTTATTTTGAAACCGAGTCTCACTAAGTTGCGGAGTGCCTCACTAGGTAGCTGAGGCTGGCCGCGAACCCGAATCCTCCCGTCTCAGCCTCCCGAATGCTGGGATTACAAGCGTGCGCCACCACGCCGGCTCTCTCTTTTTTTTTTTAATGTGGTACTGGGGATGGAACCCAGGGGCATTCTACCCTGAGCTACACCCCCAGCCCTATTTTTAATTCTTTGGTTTGAAACAGAGTCTCATTAAGTTGCAGAGGGCCTCACTAAGTAGCTGAGGCTAGCCATGAACCTGCAATCCTCCTGCCTTAGCCTCCCAAGTACTAGGATTACAAGTGTGCGCCACCACACCTGACTTTTAATTCTTTATTTTGAAACAGGGTCTCAGTAAGTTGCCAAGGGTCTCACTAAGTAGCTGAGGCTGGCCGCAAACCTGGATACTCGGGTCTCAGCCCACCAAGTACTGGTATTACAAGTGTGTGCCATCACGCCTGGCCAAATCTCAAATCTTTGCGGTACTGGGGATTGACCCTAGGGGCATTCTAGCTCTGAGCTACACCCCCAGACCTAGTTTTTTTTTTGGGGGGGGGGTGGTACTGGGAATTGAACTCAGGGGCATTCTACCTCTGAGCTATATCCTCAGTCCTATTTTTTATTCTTTATTTTGAAACCGGGTCTAAGTTGCAGAGTGCCTCACTAGGTAGCTGAGGCTGGCCTCGAACCCGGATCCTCCGGTCTCAGCCTCCCAAATGCTGGGATTACAAGCATGCGCCACCACGCCTGGCCAGACCTAGTTTTTATTCTTTATTTTGAAACAGGGTCTCAATAAATTACGGAGGGCCTCACTAAGTAGCTGAGGCTGAGGCTGGCCACAAACCGGCGATCCTCCTGTCTCAGCCTCCCAAGTACTGAGATTACAAGCATGCACCACCACACCTGGCTCCCAGTGTGTTTTTGTTTTTTAAGATTGAGATTTGGGCCAGGCGTGGTGGTGCACACTTGTAATCCCAACATTTGGGAGGCTGAGACCGGAGGATCCAGGTTCGCGGCCAGCCTCAGCTATCTAGTGAGGCACTCCGCAACTTAGTGAGACTCAGTTTCAAAATAAAGAATAAAAAATAGGGCTGAGGGTGTAGCTCAGAGGTAGAATGCCCCCGAGTTCAATCCCCAGTACCGCAAAAAAAAAAAAAAAAAAAAAGATTGAGATTTGGATCGGTGTGGTGGCGCATGCTTATAATCCCAATACTTGACCAGCCTCAGCTACTTAGTGAGGCCCTCCACAACTTAGTGATACCCTGTTTCAAAATAAAGAATAAAATATAGGGCTGGGGTTGTAGCTCGGAGGTGGAATGCCATTGGGTTCAATTCCCAGGACCATACACACACACACACACAAAAATAATAGTAATAAAATAAAATTGGGTTGGAGGTGTAGCTCAGAGGTAGAAAGATCCTGGGTTTAATCCTCAGTACCAAAACAAAACAAAAAAAACTCAGTAAGATTAGAAGTGAAATAAAAACCCAGAAGCCAAATACTACTCTAACACAAGAAGCAGAGATACAGCCTGCTCAGAGCCTCACCTGGAGGCCAGTACAGTCCACTGCTTCCTTATATGAACCCAGACTAGAGTCCTTAGCAGTAGGTTAGTGGAGAAGACAACAGGTAATAACCAGATAGAGAAAATATGATTTAGCCTTACAAAACAGCTTTCCACAAAATGCTTCAAGTCATTGATGGTGACTAAAGAACTCTAGGAAAAAGTTGGCAAAATAACTCCTAGATAAAAAATAGGGCTGGGGGTATAGCTCAGAGGTAGAATGACCCTGGTTTCAATCCCCAGTACCGCAAAAAAAAAAAAAAAAAAAAAAAAAAAAAAAAAAAAAAAAAAAAAAAAAAAAGAAGAGAAAAGGAAAGGAAAAGTTTGGGTACAAAGCATGTCTGTGAAAGTTAAAGTTATCTCTGGACAGAATTCAATGATCTGCAGGCACTAAAAGAGGAAGCAGGAAAATGGAAGAATTCAGCACAAAAATCACACCTTAAACAAACAGGGCAAGCTGGGTGTGGTGGCGCACACTTGTAATCCCAGCATTTGGGAGGCTGAGACCAGAGGATCCGGGTTCGAGGACAGCCTCAGCTACCTAGTGAGGCACTCCGCAACTTAGTGAGACCTGGTTTCAAAATAAAGAATAAAAAATAGGGGCTGGGGGTGTAGCTGGAAGGTAGAATGCCCCTGAGTTCAATCTCCAGCGCCGCAAAACAAAACAAACAAACAGAGCCGGGCGTGGTGGCGCACGCTTGTAATCCCAGCATTCGGGAGGCTGAGACTGGAGGATCCGGGTTCGCAGCCAGCCTCAGCTACCTAGTGAGGCACTCCGCAACTTAGTGAGACTCGGTTTCAAAATAAAGAATAAAAAAACTAGGGCTGGAGGTGTAGCTCGGAGGTAGAATGCCCCTGAGTTCAATCCCCAGTACCGCAAAAAAAAAAAAAAAAAAAAACAAACAAACAGGGCAGTTCAGGGGGAAAGCTCAAAGTGAGGAGAGGCATGAGATTGCTCAGGGTTAATATGAAGTGAAAAGAGCAGGCTCAGTCTGATTTAATTCCCCTCTATAACCGACAGCCCTCCCCCTCCATCACTCCAACTTACTAAGTGCCCAACTCACCATCTCAAATAGCAAATTCCTATGCTCTCAATTCAGAGCCCGAAAATTTCCTGTCCAATAATTTATCTGATAGTGTCCTTACTGACAGTCCTATTATTCAGAACTGGCACCCACACATTTTAAAGACCTTTGGGTCATATAGACAATTCACATAGTACCAGGAAGAGATTGATTATGAGATTACTTAAAACAATAAGCTTGCTGGGCATGGTGGCACATGCTTGTAATCCCAGCACTTGGGAGGTTGAGACAGAGGATCGTGGGTTTGCGGCCAGCCTCAGCTACTTAGTAAGGCCCTCCGAAACTCAGTGAGACCTGGTTTCAAAATAAAGAATAAAAATTAGGGCGGGGGCCGGGCCTGGTGTCGCATGCTCGTAATCCCAGCATTTGGGAGGCTGAGACCTGAGGATACGGGTTTGCGGCCAGCCTCAGCTACCTAGTGAGACCTGGTTTCAAAATAAAGAATAAAAAATAGGGCTGGGGGTATAGCTCGGAGGTAGAATGCCCCTGAGTTCAATCCCCAGGACTGCAAAAAAAAAAGAAAAAAGAAAAAGAAATAGGGCTGGGGGTGTAGCTCGGAGGTAGAATGCCCCTGGGTTCAATCTCCAGTACTGCATAAAAATTTTTAAAAAAATTTTAAAAAGCCATTGTCATGAAAAGGACTTAATAAGATTTACTCAGTACTTTGAAGAGAGTTATTAGGTAGCAAAGCACACTAAAAGTCTAGTTCTATGTTAGACAAACCTAAACTAAGAGCAATGTAGCTGGGTGTGGTGGTGCATGCTTGTAATCCCAGCATTTGGGAGGCTGAGACAGGAGGATCCAAGTTCGAGGCCAGCCTCAGCTACCTAGTGAGACATTCCGCAACTTAAGTGAGACCCTGTTTCAAAATAAAGAATAAAAAATAGGGCTGGGGGTGTAGCTCGGAGGTAGAATGCCCCTGAGTTCAATACCCAGAACCGCTAAATAAATAAATAAAGAACAATGTACTTGAAAAAGTGTGTGTGGTAAATGTGTGCTGGGCTGGGGTGCAGCTTAGACATAGAATGCCTCTGGGTTCTATCCCAGTACCAAAAAAAAAAAAAAAAAAAAAAAAAAAAGGAAAGGGTGGGGGGAAGAAGAGAGGAAAGGAAAGGAAGAGAGAAAAGGAAAGGAAAAGAAAAAAGCCTGGCTTAGTGGTAAATGCCTATCATCCCAGTAGTTGGGAGGCTGAGACAGGAGGATTGCAGCAACTTAGGGAGACTCTAGGTGACCTAGAGAGATCCTGTTTCAAAACAAAAAAATAAAATATAAAAAGGGCTGGGGGTACAGCTCAGAGGTAGAATGCCTCTGGGTTCAATCCCTGGTAACTAACACACACACACACACACACACACACACACACACACACACACACGATGTGGGGCAAAGGTGAAGAAGAGAAAAAGTGGAGGAAGGCAAGAGAGCACAGATGTACGATCTGTACTGTCCAATACGACAGACACAATTTTTTTTTTTTTTTTTTTTTTGTGGTACTGGGGATTGAACTCAGGGGAGTTCTACCTCCGAGCTATACCCCCAGCCCTATTTTTTATTCTTTATTTTGAAACCGAGTCTCACTAAGTTGCAGTGTGCCTTACTAGGTAGCTGAGGCTGGCCGCGAACCCGGATCCTCCGGTCTCAGCCTCCCGAATGCTAGGATTACAAGTGTGCACCACCACGCCTGGCTGACAGCCACAATTTATATGCAGCTGTGAGCAGTTAAGTCATGGCCAATCTGACTTGGTATGTTGTATAAGTGTAAACTACACATTGGATTTTAACTTTTAATATGAAAAATGTAAAATATCTCTAATTTAAATTACATACTGAAATGATAATATTTTGGATACACTGGGTTAAATAAAATACATACTGCCAAAGTTAACTTTTTTATTTTTTTTGTATGGTACTGGATACTGAACCCAGGTACCATTCTACTTCTGAGCTATATCCCCAGACCTATTTTATTCTTCCTTCCTTTTTCTTTTCCTTCCTTCCTTCCTCCCTTCCCTTCCCTCCCACTTCCCTCTGCCTTCCTTTCCCTTCCCTTCCTTTCCCTTCCCTTCCCTTCCCTTGGGATTGAACTCAGGGGCATTCTACCTCCAAGCTACATGTCAGCCCTATTTTATTTTTATTTTCAAACAGGGTCTTGCTAGGCTGATGAGAGTCTTGCTACTTGCTGGGCTATCCTTGAACCTGTGATTCTTCTGTCTCAACCTTCCAAGTACTGGGGATACAAGCATGTACCACCATACCCGGTTTTATTTTTTATTTTCAAACAGGGTCTTGGGAAGTTGCAGAGAGCCTCACTAAGTTTTTGAGGCTGGCCATGAACTTGTGATTCTCCTGTTTCAGCCTCCCAAGTACTAGGGATTAGAAGCATGCGCCACCATGGCTGGCTATTTTTATTTTTAAATCTATTAGAAAATATATAATTGAGTGAGGCCTTGCACAACTTAGTGAGACCCTGTTTCAAAATAAATAAATAAAGAATAAAAAAAAAAATAGGGCTGGAGGTGTAGCTCAGAGGCAGAATGCCCCTGGGTTCAACCCCCAGCACTACAGAAAGAAAAGAAACTTAAAAAAAAAAAAAAAGAAAGAAAGAAAATATATAATTAAGCTGGACGTGGTGATACATGCCTGTAATGTCAGTACTTGGGAGGCTGAGACAAGAGGACTGCAGGTTCAAAGCCAGCTTTATAAACTTAAGTGAGGCTCTCAGCAACTTTGAGAGATCCTATTTCCAAATAAAAAATGAAACAGGCCTGGGGATGTAGCTTGAAGGTAGAATGCCCCTGGGTTCTATCGCCAGCATCACAAAAAAAAAAAAAGAAAAGAAAAGAAAAGAAAAAAATATGATTATATAAAAGGCTTAAGAGAAAGAGCACACAAATGAGGCAAAATGTTAAAAATAAAATAAAAGATACATGTGGGCAAGTTACCCAGGAATTCTTTGTAATATTTAATTTTTGCAAACTGTTCTGTAAATTTGAAATTATTTTCTTTTTTTTTTTGCGGTACTAGGGATTGAACTCAGGGGCATTCTACCTCCGAGCTATACCCCCAGCCCTATTTTTTTTTTTATTCTTTATTTTGAAACCGAGTCTCACTAAGTTGCGGAGTGCCTCACTAGGTAGCTGAGGCTGGCCGCGAACCTGGATCCTCCAGTCTCAGCCTCCCGAATGCTGGGATTACAAGCGTGCGCTACCATGCCCGGCTCTGAAATTATTTTCAAATGAAAGTTTTTTTTTGGGGGGGGTACTGGGGATTGAACTCAGGGGCATTCTACCTCCAAGCTATACCCTCAGTCCTATTTTTTATTTTTATTTATTTTTTTTTTTGTGTGTGTGTGTGGTACTGGGGATTGAACTCGGGCATTCTACCTCCAAGCTATACCCCCTGCCCTATTTTTTATTCTTTATTTTGA
The DNA here is from genome assembly GCA_004027655.1 of Graphiurus murinus. Classification (NCBI taxonomy): domain Eukaryota; kingdom Metazoa; phylum Chordata; class Mammalia; order Rodentia; family Gliridae; genus Graphiurus; species Graphiurus murinus. Next base: position 2,484 of record PVLC010018321.1, on the reverse strand, counting down.
AACAGGGTCTCACTAAGTTGCAGAGTACCTCACTAGGTAGCTGAGGCTGGCCATGAACCCGGATCCTCGGGTCTCAGCCTCCCAAATGCTAGGATTACAAGTGTGCACCACCACGCCTGGCTTAGGAATTTTTTTTTTTTTTTTTTGCAATACTGGGGATTGAACTCAGGGGCCTTCTACCTCCGAGCTACGCCCCCAGCCCTATTTTTTATTCTTTATTTTGAAACCAAGTCTCACTAAGTTGCGGAGGGCCTCACTAGGTAGCTGAGGCTGGCCGCGAACCTGGATCCTCCGGTCTCAGCCGGAATTTTTTTTTTTTTAAAGCCTAGTTTTATATCAATGGTAAACAGATTAAAGATGAATTTAAGATAGGATCAGAGCCCGGCGTGGTGGAGCACGCTTGTAATCCCAGCATTCGGGAGGCTGAGACTGGAGGATCCAGGTTCGTGGCCAGCCTGCTCTACCTAGTGAGGCACTCCACAACTTAGTGAGACTCGGTTTCAAAATAAAGAATAAAAAATAGGGCTGGGAGTATAGCTTGGAGGTAGAATGCCCTTGAGTTCAATCCCCAGTACCGCAAAAAAAAAAAAAAAAAAAAAAAAAAAAAGATAGGATCACATATGTATTGAAGTTTTAAATAGGGAAGAGGAGAGAACAGAAGAGATAATATAGATACGACCAAATTAGGGATGCTCAACATGACTTGGGGAATAGTGTCTGAGACGACCCAATCAATATCATTAATTAGACTAGCAACTAATTGAGGCTAAGACAGTCAAAGGAAAGAGGTCCAACAATTGCTCCAACTCACCCCTCTGGAAAGAAGGCATTGATGATCCGATCCCCTAATGGGTTGATGGCAAGTTCTGGAATCCTCTGGAAATCTTCACGGCTGCCAAGAGAATCAGTTTGAGTTAGAGACCATTGACCTTTGGCATGAACTCCTTTAGTCAGACACAGTGTCACATAACGAGAATATTACCTCCTAGAATTTACTTCAATGACAAATCATACCAAATAATTGCAAAAAATGGCTCTTTAAGAGTTGCCGATTGTTTCTTCCATCAACTCAGGTGGAAGATGTCACGTGTGTGTGTGTGTGTGTGTGTGTGTGTGTGTGTGTGTGTGAGTGAGAGAGAGAGAGAGAGAGAGAGAGAGAGCGAGCAGAGAGAGAGGGAGAGAGAGAGAAAGAGGGAGGGAAGGAGGGACGGACTGGGAATTGAACCCAAGGGCATTCTAACTCGGAGCTACATCTCCAGCCTGATTTTATTTTTATATTGAAACAGGGTCTTGGGAGGTTGATGAAAGTCTCACTACTTGCTAAGGCTGTCCTTGAACTCCCTGTGATCCTCCTGTCTCAGCCTCCCAAGAACTGGGATTATAAACTTGCACTACCAGACGTGGCAAGAGGCAAGAGGCTGAATTTGACTAAGCCACATTCCAGTGAATTTAGTATGCAGGTTATGTCAATAAACCAACTAACAAGGAAATACTAAGCTGTTCCTTAGTAAATGATTCCCTGAACATTGTCATTTTGTACTTAGTTATTAAGTTTAGAGAGTCAACAGGAAATGGAAGGAAGGTATGGAACACCACAGAGCTTTGAATATAGGGGAAAAAATTTCCATGAACCTCCACATTCTAGTTAAGATCACAAGCACCTAGGAAATTAAAGGAATTCTTGGGTGATATTTACATTCAAGGAAAGAATGTGACAACTGATTTCCATACTTCCACCTTTTTCTCAATTCCCTTCTCCAAACTAGAGGTAAAAAAGTATTTAACCCTTGAACATGACAAGAGCAGTCAATCTCACATAAGTAGGAGGTTGTGGTAAAGTGAGCATTAATACTTAACATTCATTGTATATCTGTCTGGTGCTGCTCTAGCTTTGTTTACATGCCTTATCTCATTTCTTTATGCCAATGCTTACCTATACTATTTTAAAACTGAGGAAATGAAATCAGTGAGATAAAGGAACTTTTGCCCTTGCCACAAACTACTAAGAGAACTGCAATTTTAATTTTAAGCCTGTAGCCAGGTGTGGTGGTGCACGCCTGTAATCCCAGTACTTGGGAGGCTAAAACAGGAAGATTGCAGGTTTGCAGCCAGCCTCAGCTACTTAGTGAGGCCCTCCACAACTTAGTGAGACCCTGTTTCAAAATAAAGAATATAAAATATGACAGGGTGTAGCCCAGATATAGACTGTCCCTGAGTCCAATCCCCAGTACTACAAAAAATAAATAAATAAATAAAAATAAGAATAAGGGAATGGGGTGGGAATTGGGGAAGGGTTAAATGAGAAATGTGTGCATGTATGCCTTTACCAGCTTGTACCTAACAAAGATGTATGATTACAATGCACCAATAAAATAAAAAATAAAATAAAATAAAATGAGGATAGCCAGGCATGGTGGCACATACGTGCTTTTTTTTTTTTTTTTTTTGCGGTACTGGGGATTGAACCCAGGGGCATTCTACCTC
>PVLC010018320.1:0-32207 GCA_004027655.1 Graphiurus murinus | reverse complement strand
AAAAAAAAAATATATATATATATATATTATAATATATATTATATATTAAATATATATATTATATATTATATAAAATATATATATATTATATATTATATAAAATATATATATATTATATATATATAATTCTACTCTATCCCTGCTCTCCACATAACTTAAAAAATCCAAAACTAATTATCTAATTTCAGCCAATACAGATACTGCATTTCATAACTTTAGTATCTTTCTTTCTTTCTTTTTTTTTTTTTTTTTTTTTTTGCGGTACCAGGGATTGAACTCAGGGGCATTCTACCTCCGAGCTATACCCCCAGCCCTATTTTTTTATTCTTTATTTTGAAACCGAGTCTCACTAAGTTGTGGAGTGCCTCACTAGGTAGCTGAGGCTGGCCACGAATCCGGATCCTCCGGTCTCAGCCTCTCCAATGCTAGGATTACAAGCCTGCGCCACCACGCCCGGCTACTTTAGTATCTTTCTTATGAGGCTCCTCAATCCCACTTCAAAGGCAGTTTAAATATTGGCATCAACACAAAATACAGCAAGTATACAGCAAGGAAACTTTGCACTAAATTCTTTAATGTTCCACAACACTAAACTTGATTTGATTTTCTTATCTGTCTATATTATATAAAATTAATCAATTATTTGACATAGCAGTGAGACATTGTTTCTTTCTTTTAAGAAAAATGATTTAAAGGAATAGAAGTGATCTTTCACTCCATTTAGAAAGTAAAAATTTTGGGAGTATCCAGTATATGTATATGTGGATACTTCCAACATATAATATACATGCATAGTATATGTGCATATGTATGCTATACAATGTGTGTACAAAGGACAGAATTCCTCATTGTACCTCACACTACCTTTATATTTGATTTATGGACATTCTATGTTTTTCTACTGTAAAGGAAAGGAAGTCAGATAGGAAGCAACAAACAGAATCTCTGTCAGAGTCTATACAACTCTCCAAAATAATACAGTGCCAATGGTGATAATGTGAATTTGGAACTGCATGAGACAATTCGCTTTCTCGGAGCATATTTGTCATCACATGTGTAACTGTGCCCAATACACATAGGCTCCATTAGCATTTGACCAAATCCAACACATCACACCCTTTCCAGTTAAGGCCACTGTTCTCAATCTCTCTCCTTTTCTCTCTTTTGCAAACAGTCACATATATACTCATTCTCACAGATAAAACCTCATTATTGGACATGTTTAGCCCCAACCCTCATATACACATAATATAGATGTGTGAGTGTTACATGGTTTACATATAGAATGTCCCTGAAAGAGCTCATGTATTGATGCTCTTAGTTGATGTAATGAAGGTTGTAATCTCATCAATAAATAAATCCATGGATTTACTGGGTGGTTACCTAGCAGGTGGGATGTGGCTGGAGGAGGGGGATCCCTGGAGATGTGGCCTTGGGGACTGCCTGTGCCCTTTGTGTTCTCTCTCTCTCTCTCTCTCTCTCTCTCTCTCTCTCTCTCTCTCTCTCTCTCTCTCTCATTTATTTATTTTGGTCTTCATTATGTGAGATCAGAAGACTTGCTCTCTCCCTCTCTCTGTTCCATGACCCTCTGAAATCACCAGGCCTGTGAGCAAATAAATCTTCTTTTCTCAAGTTAGTTGGTCAGGTGTTTGGGGTCACAACATTGAGAATTCTGAGAGAGAGAGAAAGAGAGAGAGAGAGAGAGAGAGAAAGAGAGAGAGAGAATGCATAGTATACATATGTATGTATAGTATACATATGTTTATATTTAAAAGTAAAACAGAACTGAAGTCCTTTGTGCTTAGAGAAGGAAAGGGAACTCACCAGAAGTCATGAGCAAATGTGCTTATCATGGGGATTGTTAATTTACTGACCTCATAGTATGCTAACCAGGCAACAAAAACACACAGAGGAAGATATTAGAGGATTTAGTTGCAAATTACTGGGAATATCAATGAACAATAGCAACAGAAAGACTCTTTATCCATGGAGCTTATTTTCTAGTAGGGAAGACAGAAAAATTAAAAGAAAACAGATTAAGTAATTAAATATGATGCTCTTTCTGCTTCTAGCAATGATAGTTTATATTTGAAGAGTATTTTAACCTAAGAGCTGTATATTGGACATACTACTGTTTTTTGAGAGCTCTATGGTGGAATGGAGTAAGTACTGACTTTAGCACTAGGAAAAGCTGATTTAAAACTTTGTTCTATGTCTTACTCGTTATGTAAATTTGTTTAAGTCCTTTTAACATTCCCACTGGCAGTTTCTTCATCTTGATTTTTATACTTTTATTAGTGCATTATAGTCTCACATCATAATGTTGTTCATAGTAGTAATGACATACATGCACACAGTACTTGGTGGACTTTCCCCCGGCTCCCTTCCTATGCCCCCATTTCCCATACAGGACATTGAAACTGACATTGGTATTCTCACATAATGTCACATAATGTCAATGGAAGTGTTTTCTTCATTGATTCTCCCTCTCTGCCCCTTCCCTGGCTCTACTGGAGTTTCTCCTCCATTATCTGCATTCCCTCTGGTATCTCAATTACTCCCTATTTTCCACATATGAGAGAAAATATATGACTTTTGACTTTCTATGATTCTCTAATCTCACTTAACATCTAGATCCATCCATTTTCCTATAAATGACATAATTTTTTCTTCCTTATTTCTGAGTAGAATTCCATTGATGTATATCCCATAATTTTGTAATCCATTCATCTGTTGATAGGCACCTAGGCTGATTTCATAATTTAGATATTGTGCTACTATAAATATGAATGTGTATGTATTACTATTATATTCTGATTTCATTCCCTTTGTAAAGATACCCAGGAGTGGTATAATTGTATTACATGGTGAATCCATTCAAATGGAAGAAATAGTCAGATGTAGTGCCACATGAGGCTCACAGGTTCAAGGCCAGCTTCAGCAACTTATCAACACCCTGTTTCAAAGTGAAAAATTAAGAAAGTGCTGGGGAATGTGGCTAAGAGGTAGAATGTCACTGAGTTCACCCCCCTGTGAGAAAGAAAGAAAGAAAATAAAGACAAGAAAAGAAAGGAGAGGAAAATAAAAAAGATAAATTAGCTCTTAGATCACTTTTACAAGTCAAAGACGTTAAAACATTTAGAATAATGCTGAAAACTGGGGACTGAGTACTGAGTTATTTAGTCCTTCTGATTTTATAAACATCATTTCAATAAATTCTCATAATTCTGTGTAAGGAAGAGTAGGGATTGTCACCTTTTTCATAAACTTATGTATGCCATGTCAAGAATCTTTTCTTAAGGAAACGTAAGGAACTCTATTTTTAAGGAAAACTAACAAACTATTTGGAATGTCAGTTCTAGTCTGAACCTGTCATGTTGGTATACAAGAGATAGTCAGAATAATGGGGCTTCATTCAACTGATCAAATGGTCAAATACTGTTACTAGTCAGGTTTCCAGTTTTGACTTGAAATCTGTCCAGGCTTCACTCCTGTTTTTAAATAATTTTTACAAGATATATCCATTTGTATGATTGTTAATCAGTGCCACAGTCCAAGACAGTGAATCTTGATGTTTAGAAGCACTATGCAAAAGAAGGCAAATAAGCCAATACATAAGGGTTCCTTAAACCTTCCTTCACATGGATTCATCCTAAATCCTATCCTTTCTAACAGTTGATACTTAAATTATATTTTCAAGCAAAGCAATAAATTACTTCAAATGTAAGTGATTTCATTTCTCAGCTCCAATCCCACCTTTCTTCTTACACCCAGAAACACAGGCACCAAGCAACATAATTGTCTACCTTATTTTGAGTAAAAAAAGTAATAAAATAATGTAAATAAGTGCCAGTATATTTTTTCCTTTACACATGGCAGAGCACAAAACATACTAAACACATGGAAGTGGAAAGTGCATATTCTGGAAGACAGGAAGAGTTAGTTTTGTGCCTAACTTACTCTACCCATTTTCAAATTTCCCCTGTTGAAAAGGATTTTCCAGCTCCAACTTACCATCTGAGTGTATGTTATAGAAACTTTTTAGTAGTTCTTAAGACATGGATGTTATGTTACACAGAACTGGTGAATTGCAAGTGGAATGAACCAATGTATTAGACATTCTCTTTCCAAACCTGATACCAAAATTCCCCCATCACATAGGGTATAGCTAGTACTCCTGAGGTCTAATGTTAGCTTAATATCTCTTCATGGGATCTCAGGTTGGGACCCATCCCACCAGGTCACTGGAAGGAAGCCTGACAAGGGAAAGACAAAGTGCCCCAAAATAATATTAGTATCTTTGTTGGACTTCCTTTCTCTATTAACCTGACCTGGGTATCTTTCATGTGTTTCCAAATCAACCTCTGCTTCCAGTGAACTTTCCTATATTCAAAGTTATCCATCCATGCATAGTTTTTCACTTTTTTCCTAGTCACTTCAAAGAGAATTTTATAAATATAGAACAGGAAAGGAACATTGAAGCAATTGGGATATGTTACCTAGTTGCTGTTTTATTGAATTCATTTATTTATTCATTATAGATGGCTGAAGTGAGGTCCAGAGAGGGAAAGCTCCTCACCAAAAGTCTTGTGCTGAACCATGTTTAGCAATTGTGTCTACAAAGTTTTAGTTCACTACTCTATCCCACAGTCCCTTTATATAAAGTCATCTCCATAAATGAACCATAACTTTAAAGAATTTTTAGGATCCCTAAGGAAAAAAAAGATAACATTCTAGGTTCTTTTTTATGTAAAAGAGTCTTCTAATAAACAATCTGTGTATTTTAGGGGCTAAGAATACAGATTTCGTAAATTTCACATTGCTGTGAAATTTTGGAATATTCACTGTTTTGGTAATAACTTCCCATAGATCTACCTTTTCGTCTAATTTTCTACCTCTTCTATATCTATATACAGACTTCTCTAATGAATCCAGTTTTCATTGACTTCTTGTAATCAATCCTGCATACTTCACCCCTTAATGCTGCATTCATATTGACCATGTGCCTCCCAAATAGATTCTGTTTCACATCTACCCAGAAGGGGACTGAGTCCATCACGCATAGTTCTTTTGGTGTGATGGTAGACATAACTATGTCTCAATTATGTATGAATTTGGAAAACTGAATTGGTACTTCAATGATTTTAAAGAGTAATGATGACTTCCCAATTACTCTGAAATATTTTCAATCTGTTTTATTAATCAGGTGATGAGCCCCAAAGTTGGCTCTAGGATTGAATGCTCCTATTTTATCAGTATTCTTGTCCCCCAAATACTTTACGTTGAGCTGAGCTATCTTCATAAACATCGATATTTCATTACCCTGAACACTTAGAAGCTTTATTTCTCTAATGGCTGAGAATAAAACTTTAAAGAAAAAAATCTCCATGGGGCATCTAACCTTGCTTAGGAATGAATAATCTGTGCTTGCCAGAAAACATTACTTGAGTTTGAATTTTTGTTTGCCTCTTAATTTCATCCCATTAAGTACTTTTATTCCCTCAGACCACCCCAGACTATTGTTCTCCCTCCTGGTTGCTATGCATCTTTTAAATACTTGGCAAGATGCAGATTTTGATTGATTCTTTTTTTTTTTATTCTCCCCAAGTGCTAACTTCTGTCTTCAATGGATTCCTGTCTGTTGTTCTTTGAGATTAAATCAATGAAAATCACAAAAGCTAAAGAATTCTTTAGCACATACTTTGCCCCTACTTTCACTTTTACAAAGAATTTTTTTCATTTTATCATTCTTCCCAAAAGTATCATATACCTTAATTAAATTATACAATTATTTGAGGGTTATGAATATTCATTTGTTTTCTTTATTAGAATTCTATCTGCTTTTGTTAATTGTGTAAATGGCCCCATAGGCAGAAAAGCAATATAATTCAAATGAAGCAGGGCTTTTGTTAAGGATAGTCAATTTGATTAACATCACCGTCAATATGATGAATGAAAGCATTTTGGAAGAAGTTGCCCAGTAACTTGAAATTGACAATATAATGCGTATGCCATTAGGACTAGAACAATAAATTCAGCAACGTATCATAGCATTGATTTAGGAAGCTCCTTAATTTAGGATAAAATAATGATTTTTTGCATTTACATACCATTCATTCCTACATTCAGTGCTTATAAATAGATTTTATCAACTTAATGCTTAAATAATATGAAAGCAAGTAGATTTCACTGGGGCTGAAAGAGTAAAATGGTAAATCAGGGATATGGATTTAGGAATTAGAGTGATACAAATTGATTACTCCTGCATAACTAACATTATGGAGTTAATAAGGAAAAATTTATAGCAAATATAAGTAAATGTTTATGCAAACCACTTAAAATGCAAACCAAGAAACTGGAAAGTTTCAACTATGGACTTTGTCTTGTGTCAATCAGATGCTTACAATAATCACCAGTTGTTAAATGTTTAACTAACAAATTTCTTGTGATAAATAAGTAGATGGAGAGAAACTTTCCTAAGAGTTGAATGAAGATGACTATAAAAACAAACACACTTCCCCAAAGTTATTTTTCATCAATGGACCCCTTACACTGTATAGAACTAAGATTCTAAATTTTAGAAAACCATAAATAAATAAAGTGCTTTTTGTTTAGAATTCTCATGGTAACCTAAGGGAGGTTTGTTCTTTTTCTTCCCCCCCCCCCCTTCTGGTGTTTTTGTTTGTTGGTTGGTTTGTTTTTTAAGCAAGTTTTGTAAACATTTTGTTCAGTGGGAAAGAAAATGTAATGTATAATGACAAAATACCATCAAGTGCAATATCAATAAAAGGAAGAAAGATGAAGATACACTAGTCTACTGTGAGATATTACTTTGCCTGGCAGATAAATGAAATCAGTATAAAAATGACACAGAGAAGCAATAGTAGATAAATAAATCTGGTTTTTATGAAAGAAAAACAGACTTCCCTGGTCTTTCTACAAAAGAGCATATTAGCTGTTAAATTAATAAGTCTAAAATAATATGCCATTAATAGTTATTATTTAAATACACTAGTCATTAATTAAATTAATCAGTTTATTTAATATTTATTAATTTAATTCTTAATTTTTTCTTTTTTTGTTAGTGCATTGTAATCATACATTTTAATAAGGTACAAGCTGGTAGAGGCATACATGCACACAGCATTCATTTAACCCTTCTTCAATTCCTACCCCATTCCTTCCCTCTTTCCTCCTTCTCATGTTCAGCTTAGTGATTGACTTTGATATTTTTTTGAATGTATATCATGTGCATTATGGTGTTTCCGTGCCCCCCCCATCACCTTCAGTTACATCACCTTTTTTGCTCATTTAAAACTCCTCCTTATTCATCTAGAGTTCCTCTTATGACCCACTTTCTCCCTAGCTTCCGCATATTAGGAAGAACATCCAATTTTTTTTACATTTTGTAATTGACTAATCTCACTTAACATAATATTTTCCAGTCCTATCCATTTCTCTGTAAATGACATGATTTTGTTCTTCTTTATAGCTGAATAAAATTCCATTGTGTACATATCCCATGGTTATGTAATCCATTCATCTGTTGATGGAAATTTTGGCTGGTTCCATAGTTTGGCAATTGTAAATTGTGCAGCTATAAACATAGATACATATGCATTAGTCTGGTAGTTTGATTTCCATTCTTTTGAGTAGATACCCAGGAGTGATATTACTAGATCATATGGTAGGTTCATCCTCATTCATCTGAGAATCCTCCATACTCTTTTCCAAAGGGGTTGCACTAATTGCAATCCCACCAACAGTGTATTAGGGTTTCCACTTCTCCACACCCTTGCCAGCATGTTTGTTGTTTGTGTTTTTAATGATTACTATTCTAATTGGAGTTAGGTGAAATCTTAGTGTGAGTCATTTTGATTTGCATCTCTCTGATTGCCAGTGATGATCTCAGGGTCATTTTGATTTGCATCTCTCTGATTGCTAATGATGTTGAACATTTTTTCATACATTTATTGGCTATTTGTATTTCTTCTTTTGCAAAGTCTATATTTAGTTCACTTACTCATTTTCTGATTGTGTTATTTGTCTTCTTAGAGGTGAGTTTCTTGAGTTCTCTGTATATTCTAGATATTAGTCCTCTGTCAGAGGAGTAGTTGGCAAAAATTTTCTCCCATTCTGTAGGCTCTCTATTGAGGTTCTTGATAGTTTCCTTTGCTGCACAGAAACTCTTCAGTTTAATGCAATCCAAGGTCTTAATCTTCCTTTAAGTTGCTTGTGCCTTTGGGGTCTTGTTGAGAAAGATTTTACCTGTGCCTATGTGTTGAAGTGTTGGTCCTATGCCCTCTTCAAGTAGTTGCAAGGTCTCTGGCCTGACTTCCAGGTCTTTGATACATCTTGAATTGACTCCTGTGCAGGGTGATAAAATGGGGTTTATTTTTATTTCCCTGCATATGGTTAACCAGTTTTGCCAACACCATTTGTTGAAGAGGCTATCTTTTTGCCAGTGTATGTTTTTGACTCCTTTGTCAAAAATCAATTAAGCATGTGGGTTTGTTTCTGAATCTTCTATTCTGCTTCATTGGTCTATGTGTCTGTTTTTGTGCCAATACCATGCTGTTTTTATATCTGTGGCTTTATAGTAGAGTTTGAAGTCAGGTATTGTGATGCTTCCTGTATGGTTCTTGTTGCTAAGAACTACTTTGGCTATTCTGAAATTTTTGTTGTTCCAAATGAATTTAAGGACTGAATTTATATGTCTGTGAGGAATGACCTTAGCAACTTAATAGGTATTGCATTGACTCTGTAGATCACTTTTGAAAGAATGGCCATTTTGATGATATTTATTCTGCCTATCCAAGAGAATGGAAGATTTTTTCATTTTCTAAGGTCTTCTTCAATTTCTTTTTGAATGTTTTATAATTTTCCTTGTAGAGGTCTTTCACCTCTTTGGTTAGATTTATTCCTAAGTAGTTTATTTTTTGGGGGGGGTTGTGAGTGGACATGTTTTCTCAATTTCCTTTTCAGTGGATTTATGATTGGCATACAGGAAAACTTCTGATTTTTTAAGATTGATTTTATATCCAGATACTTTGCTGAATTTGTTGATCAGTTCTTTATAGAAGAACGTTTGGTTTAATTCATTCTGTCTTCTTAGTATACTATCATGTCATCTGCAGATAAGGACAGTTTTAATTCTTCCCTTTCTATTTGTACTCCTTTGATTTCCTTCTCTTGCCTAGTATTTTGTTTAGCAGTTTTGAGTCTAAGGTCATCAATGATATAGGCCTACAGTTTTCTTTTCTTGAGCTGTCTTTATTTGGCTTTGGTATTAAAGTTATGTTGCCTTCATAGAATATATTTGAGAGAGTCCAGTTTTTTCTATTTCATGGAATAGACTGAGCAATATTGGAATTATCTATTAATCCTAATTAATATTAGTTATTAATTTAATTCTTAAATCAATAATTACATTAATAAGTCCATCTGAAACAAGTTTATCAATCAATAACTACACTTCATCCAAATTTTCTTGTTTCACAAATAGCTAAGATATTCAGATCTCTTATTTCTTATTTTAATTTTACCATATCCATTACCTGCAGAGACTTACTGTTAGACTCTTTGTAGAAATTACTACATATTTCTTTTTCAATAAACTAGCATACATAATCTAAACATGAAAACTCATTTTTTAAAGATCTAGAATTAGTGTAACTTTAGACAGAAAAATTCTGTTGTAGACTAGGAAATTCTAGGCTCTAAATTCTTGGAAGTTCATGCAGCTTTTATTATAAAGATAAATTCTAAAGATGCAAAACAAGCATTTTCAGGAAGAAGAGAAACTTGAAAGTTTTTTGGTAAAAATATAAAAACAATATAAGTCAATATCCTTTATATCTGTCTTATAGATCTATATATTAGTCCTCTATCAGAGGCATAGCTTGCAAAGATCTTCTGTTCCATTTGCTCTCTCTTGAGATTCTTGATTTTTTTTTGCTTTTCAGTTTAATGCAATTTTATATATTAATCCTGATTTTAATTTCTTGTGCCTTTGGGGTCTTGTTGAGGGAGTTTTTATCCATCCCTATATATTGGGGCATTCATCTTATGCCCTTTTAAAGTAATTGCAAAGTCTCTGGTCTAATTTCCAGGTCTTTGATCCATCTTGAGTTGACTCATGCAGGGTGAGAAAGTGGGATTTATTTCCATTTTTCTAATATGTATAACCAGTTTTTCCAACTTTGTTTAAAATGCTATTTTTTAAAACATATGCTATTTTTTAAAACATTTGCCTCCTTTGTCAAAAATCAATTGGCTTTATGTGTATGAATTTGTTTCTGAAACTTCTATTTTGCTCCCTTGGTCTATGTGTCTGCTTTTGTGTCAATATCATGCTATTTTTATTACTATGGCTCTGTAGTATAGTTTGAAGTCAGGTGTTGTGATGCCCCCTGCATGGTTCTCATTTCTGAGAACTATTTTGGTCATTCTGGTGTCTTGTTGTTTCATTGAATTTAAGGACTGATTTTTCTAGATCTGTGAAAAATGACCATGCTATTTTAATACAGATTGCATTGAATCTGTAGATAACTTTTGGTAGGATGGCCATTTTGATATTAATTCTTCCTATCCAAGAGCATGGGAGATCCTTCCATATTCTTCAATTCCCTTAGTGTTTTATAACTTTTATTATAGAAGTTTTTCACCTCCTTGGTTAGATTTATTCCTAAGTATTTTGTTGTTTTTGAGGTTAGTGTAAATAAAATGTGGTTTTGGATTTCTTTTTCAGTGGAAACTCACCACTACAAAAACAAATAAGCCAATCAAAAAATGGGCAAGTGAATTAGACACCTCACAAAAGAAGAAATACAAATGGCCAATAAATAAATGAAAAAAAAATAAAGTTCAGCATCACCAGTAATCAGTGATGCAAATGAAAACTACCCTGAGATTTCACATAACCTCAATTATAATGACAAACATTAAAAACAAAAACAATAATAAAAGATGGCCAGGATGTGAAGCAGGAACTCTGATACACTGTTGGTGAGATTGCAAATTAGTTCAACCACTTTGGAAAAAAGTGTGCAGGGTCCTCAGAGAAAGGGAATGAACCTACCATATAACCCACTTAAACCACTCCTGGGTGTTTACCCAAAAGAATTGAAACCAGACTACCATAGTAACCAGAATACCATAATAAGTATATCTATGTTTATAGCAGCACAATTCATAATTTCCAAACTATGAAACCAGCCAAGATGTCCATCAGCAGATGAAGGAGTTATAAAATTATGGGATGTACACACAGTGGAATTCTACTCAGTCATAGAGAATAAAATTATGTCATTTGCAGGGAAATGGATGGAACTGTAAAACATTATGCTAAGTGAAATCAGTCAGTCACAAAAAAATGAAAGGTTGGATATTTTTCCTCATATATGGAAACTAGTAATAAATTGGGACACAGGAGTGACTCCAGAAAAAGAAGGAGAAATCTTAGAGGAGGGAGGGAGGGGACCTAACTGAGGGGAGTAGGAGGGGGTAGGAAGACTTGAAGAGGTAGACACTTCAATGGACATACATACATACACAAATTTATCAATGCCAATAAGTGTTGTACATGGGAAGGTAAGGATAGAGAGGGAGTGGGTGGGAACTGGAGGAGGCATACATAGCATGCATACCTCTATTGTCATGAACTTCATCACAATGTATGATTACAATCCACCGATAATAATAATAAAGATCCTTTAATAGTCTTTCTTCTAATTGCAGTATTCTCAATAGTATTTTACCCCCTCCCATATTTGAAATGGACAATTAAAGATGCCAAACAAAATAATATGAAGTCAGTACTTCCTACTTTAGAACTTGTCAAGCATGTCTTGATAGGGTTAAAATTAAGATAAAATATAAAACCTCCAAACAGAAGAAAACCAGATTTTGATAGTAGGCAAAATAAGTGGAGAATCTTGAACTACATAGACAAGGCTCCGGGCAAATTTGAAAATTATAGCCAACTTAAGTCAAGAAATCAATTTTTATTAACTAAAGTAGTGACTCAAACACTTAAAAAATGAGTTATTGGTATCTTGAAATAGATATATTTATTTATGGAGGAGCACAAGATGGCATCTGAGTGAAACACCTTTCCTCAGACACTGTGAGCTCGAATCAAATCTTCCATAAAAGCAGCTTCTTGATGGAAGAAAAAAGCAACAAAATAGGAACAAAGTAATGAAAACTGAAGCACAGCTGAAAAGAACACAGAAAGTGGACCAGGGAGAGAAAAGGAGCCCGTGCACTAAGCAGCGGTGCATGCGGCAAAGCGGCAATGGCCACTGAGCCAGCAGCCCAGTGCAGCGTCTACGAGCACCTAGACATCTAAGGATCTCCTGCATTCTCAGCAACCAGATGTGCAGAAAGTGACTCTAGAACTCCACACCCTAATCAGGCGGCATATCCCCCCACATTCAACAGTGACTGGAAAGACTGGGACAACCAGCTTAAGCCCGAGCCAGAGACACTCCAACTCATCTCTCACACAGAGCCAGAGCAGCACTCAATTGTGTAGCAGAGCTTGATTCAAAACTGCCACTAAAGCAGCTTCTTGACAGAAGGGAAAAAAGCTGCAAAAAATAGGGAACAAATTAACAAAAATTGAAACACAGCTGAATAGAAGCCAGAGAGCAGACAAAGGAGACCATGGGCATGGCAGTCACCATTGAGCTATCAGCCTGGTGTGGGGGTCTACTAGCACTGAGACAGACATTTAATGACCTCCTGCATACCCAGAGAACAGATGTGGAGTAAGCGACTCCAGAACTCCACCTCCTAATCATGTGGCATATCCCCGTACCACCAACAGTGACCAGGAACACCTGGAAAACTAGCTTAAGCCTGTGGCAGGGAAACACTAGCTCAGCTCTCCTTCCAGAACTGGAGCAGCATGGAACTGTAAGTTATCTGAACTCTTGGGGGGGACCCTGTGCAAAGGACAGAATTGGTCACCCACCCCTCTAGTGATTGAATAGGAGCAGAAGTCTGGGAGAGATCCAGAGCACACAGGGCATAGAGACTTCACAGGCCCCCTGAAAAATGCCTGGCATTTAGGCTGCACTCCCACCGCCAGCAAAGACAGAGAGAGAGAGAAGCAGACAGGACCTGTAGAAAGTGTGGAGGCTCTGCCTTACACTGGGTCCAGATACAGTGACACCCCCCTGCCTACATAGACAAGAGCAGCACAGGGACAGGTCCTGTGGAGAGCTCAGAGACACAAGCTTTCAGCGGGAGAGGCACCAGTAGAACTCCCTGCCTGCACTGACAGAAAGAGCAAATAAAATTGCCTGAAACATGCTTGAATATCTAATATAGTGAGCAGACATTTAAAAGCTGAAAATATAGACACAGATCCAAAAGGATTGCAGAGGCCAACTTGGCTCTGTACGTACATTCTTGCAGGGGTTTTGTGCTTGTTTTTGTTATAGTTGTTGTTTTTATTTCCTTTTGTTTTGCTTTGATTTTCTTTTTTTGTGTTTTGTTTTGTGTTTTATTTTATTTTTACTCTGTTTTTGCTTTGTATTGCTTTGTTTTGTTTGGATGATTTTTGTTATTTTTTGCTCAGTTTACTGACTCTCTTCCTCATCCCTTTTACAAACTTTCTCCTACTCTCCTATCTATATTCTTCTCCTGAACACTTTTTTCTCTTTCCTTTTTCCTTGTCTAATGTCAAGAACATTTTATACCACTACACCTAAATACTCTACATTGACTCTCAGAATCCTTCGACATATCCAATATCTCTAATCTTTACCATATATCACCTCAACACACTCAACCCTTATTCCATTGGACCATACCTTCTACTTTACCCTATTCTTGCATTCATCACTGTGACTTCTCACCCAATTTCACCAGTGAACACAACCTGTCCTTGTATATACCAGCGGACACCTCTAAATCCCTACTGCAGAGATTGGACCAGAGATGTGAACCACCAGAAGGGAGCGCCAAACCCTAAGGATAAACTCATGTCTGATCATAGAAGGAATACCTCAACACATTCCACATCAAGGCTTAAAAACACAGAGACCACAAACTGTCCTACTAACATCTCTGAGATAAATCCCCATAACAGAAGCAACAAACAGACCCTAGAAGTCAATGCCTGAAACCCACCAATGGAATCATTAGAGTGGGCAGAAGAAGTCCTAGAGAAATTGCAACTCAGTACAAGATACTATTCAAAGAGAGAAAATAAAAATCAGAAACCTATAAATTGAGAAAAAGCTTGCAAGAGCAACAAAGATATAAATTTAAGAACAGGGAAACCATGGGAAGTAAAAATAGCAAACAAATAATGAGCCACCACAACCCCACAATAACAAAACTCACCAACACAGAATGGCAGAGATTACCAGAAGAAGAATTCAGATCTTTAATAGTAGAAATGATATGAGATTTCCTGAAAGAAAGCAGAGACAGATGGAAAGAAATAAAGGAACAAATAAAGAATCTGACACCCTGAACAGGAACCAACGAGAAGCCTCGAAGGAAGTGAAAGATGCAATAATTCAAGTGAAAGCATCAATACAAACTATAAAGAGTAGATTAGAACACACGGAAAATAGAATATCACTCTTAGAAGATGGCCATTCCAAAAATGAATCCATAGTACATAATCTAGAAAAAAAAATTGACAGTGTGAATTGGACATCAACGAGCTCTGGGCCAATTTTAAAAGAGCTAACCTAAGAATAATAGGCACAGAAGAGGCATTAGAAATTGAAACTAATGGAATAAACCATCTTTTCAAAGAAGTAATATCAGAGAATTTTCCAAACATAGAAAGAGAAGTTGACACATAGGTACAGGAAACATACAGAACTCCTCTAGACAAGACCAAATAAGAGGTTTACCATGCCAGATAATAATCAAATTAATTAATGTAGAGGCCAAGGAGAGAATTGAAAAGGCAACAAAAGTAAAAGGCCAAGTGAAATTTAGAGGCAAACCAATTAGAATCACTCCGGACCTCCCAAACCAAGTCAAGAAAGCCAGGAAGGGTGGAGTGACATATTCTAAATTCTGAAAGAAAATAACTTGCAACCAAGATTCTCCTACCCAACAAAACTCTCTCTCAAAATTTATAGAGAAATAAAAACTTCATGACAAACAGAAACTGCAAGAATTGTTTTGTATTCCAAACCAGTATTCCAAATTAGAATACTGATATGTCTTCCAAACCAGTGCTAGAGAAAATACTAAAAGAGATTAACAACAAAAAAGAACTAGCAACTAAAGGTCAGAACCTGAGAAAAAATAATTTCTAGGAAGCAAAAAACTAAGCAAAGAAGAACAAACACTACCACAAACAGAAGTCAAAACTCAAATGTTTAGGAATTAAAAATCATCTCTCAATAATCACACAGAATATAAATGGTCTCAACTTACCAATAAAAAGATACAAGGTGGCAAAATGGATTAAAACCCAGAATCCATCTATATGCTGCCTGAAAGAAATACTCCTTACAAGCAAAGATTCCCACAAACTAAAAGTGAAGAGCAGGAGTAAGGTAATCCATGCCAATGGAACTCAAAGACAAGCAGGAGTCACAACTATGATATCAGATAAATAAGACTTCAAGCCTCAGTGCATCAAAAGAGACAAAGCAGGTCATGTTTTACTAGTAAAAAAAAAAACAATACAGCAAGAGGAAAAAACAATTGTCAACATTTATGCTCCAAACATAGGTGCAGTCACTTTCATGAAACAAACTCTGCATAATATAAAGTCACACATAGATGCCAATACACTAATACTGGGAGACTTCAATACTCCTCTCACATCACTAGACTGATCTTCTAAACAAAAGGTCTCTAAAGAGGCCTCAGACCTAAAAATACCATAAACCAAATGGACCTATTAGACACATATAGACTATTTCACCCTACATCTGAATTCACATTTTTTCTTAGCTGCACATGGAACCTTCTCCAAAGTAAACCATATTCTGGGCTATAAAGAGAGCACTGGCAAATTCAAAAAATGTAACATAATTCCCTGCATCTTTTCAGACCACAATGGAATGAAACTAGAAATCAACTCTACGAAGACCCAGAATAACCATTTAAAAACATAGAGACTGAACACCACACTACAGAATGGAGAATGGGTCATAGAAGAAGTAAGGGAAAAATTTTAAAAAACTCCTAGAAAATAATGAAAACAGAGACACAACATATCAAAACCTCTGGGACACCGTGAAGGCAGTACTAAGAGGAAAATTTGTAGCACTGAGCGCCCACATAAGAAGAACAGAAAATCACCAAATAAATAACCTAATGACACAGCTCAAAGACCTTAAAAAATAAGAACAAGCTAACACCAAAGCCAGTAGAAGACAGGAAATTATGAAAATCAGAGCAGAAATTAATGAAGTAGACAGTTAAAAAAATACAGAAAAATAACAAACCCAAAAGCTGCTTTCTTGAAAAAATAAACAAGATAGATAAACCAATAGCCAGCCTCACCAAAAGAATGAGAAAATTAACCCAAATTACCAAAATAAGAGATGAAAAATGGCATATTACCACAGACAGTGTGGAAATACAGAGAATCCTCAGAAAATATTTGAAAAACTATACTCCAACAGAATGGACTATCCAGAAGAAATTGACAAATTTCTAGACACATATAACCTTCCTAAATTGAGTCAAGAAGATATAGAAAACTTAAACTGACCAATAGCAACCAAAGAGATAGAAACATCAATAAAGAGTTTACCATCAAACAAAAGCCCAGGGCCAGATAGTTTTCCAAGTGAATTTTATAAAACATTTATAGAAAAGCTAATCCTAATAATCCTCACACTATTCCATGAAATAGAAACGGGACCCTCTCAAACACATTCTATGAAAACAACATCACATTAATAACAAACCCAAATAAAGACAGCTCAAGAAAAGAAAGCTATAGTCCTATATCATTGATGAACTTAGATGCAAAACTGCTAAACAAAATACTAGCAATACAAAATCAAGATCACATCAAGAAAATTATAAACCATGACCAAGTTGGGTTCACCCCAAGGATGGTTCAACATACAAAAAACAATCCATGTAATTCACTACATAAACAAAATCAAAGACAAAAATCACATGATCATTTCAATTGATGCTTAAAAAGCATTTGACAAGATCCAACACCCATATCCCCAATCAGAATGGCAATCATCAAGAACACAAACAAGAACAAATGCTGTCGAGGGTATGGAGAAGTGGGAAACCTAATACATTGCTGGTGGGATTACAAATTAGTGCAACCACTTTGGAAAACAGTATGGAGGATCCTCAGACAATTGAGAATGAATCTCCCATATGATCCAGCAATACCACTTCTGGGTATCTACCCAAAAGAATGGAAACCAAACTATCAGACCAATGCATGTGTATCTATGTTTATAGCTGCACAATTCACAATTTCCAAAAGTATGGAACCAGTCAAGATGTCCACCAACAGATGAATGGATTACAAAATGATGGGATATGTACACAATGGAATTTTACTCAGCCATAAAAAAGATCAAAATCATGTAATTTTTAGCAGAGAAATGGATGGAACTGGAAAGCATTATGTTGTGAGTCAGTCACAAAAAGTAAAAAATCATATGTTCTCCCTAATATGGGGATGCTAGGGAAACGATGGGGCATAAGAAGGACTCTAGATGAACGAGAAACCTTAGATGAGCAAAGAAGTTGACTTAACTGAAGGTGATGTGGAGGGGGGGAACACCCTAATGCACTTGATGTACTTTCACAATCATATCAAAATCAATCACTAAACTGAACCTCAGAAGGAGGAAGGGTGAGGGATTGGGGCGGGAATTGGGGAAGGGTTAAATGAGAAATGTGTGAATGTATGCCTTTACGAGCTTGTACCTAACAAAGATGTATGATTACAATGCACCAATTAAAAAATAGAGATAAAAATATATATATTTCTTTAAATCTTATTCTAAATAATATATAATAAAAATGTAGATGGTCAATGCACTTCTTTGCTATTTTTAAAATATTCTTATTTTTAAATATCTATTCTTCCAGTATTTGAGAAAGACATTTAGCACTTCATTTTTTCATTTAAGATATTTTTTAAAAGAGAAATTGTAAGTTTACCACAAAATAGAGAGGAATGTGCAGAAATATCCTATAATACCACTTTCCTACACATTCATGGACTCCCTAGTTGTCGATGTCCCCACCAGAATGTTACACTTGATAAACTTGACCTAGCATCATAGCCAACCAGAGTCTAGAGTTTACATTAGGGTTTTCTTGTTATTGCACATCTATGCAATTGGTAAAAATATGATGGCACATATTTATGTGTAATGATTACAGTTGCATATAGAGCAGTTCCCCTTCTAAAAAAAAAATTTAGTGTTGTCTGCCTCCTAAACTCCCAACCCTTGGAAATCACTAATCTTTTCACTGTCTCTGAACGCCTTTTCTAGAATGTCATATAATGGGAATCATATAGTCTGTGTTATTTTCTGATTTATTTTTCACTTATTATCATGCTTGTCCATGTCTGCTTATGGGTTTACATCTTATTTTTAAGTGTTTTTAGTGTGGTACCTCCCACTGTTCAGAGGTACCACAGTTTGTGTATCCACTTCCCTACTGAGAAACGACTTGGTTACTTCCAACTTTGATCAATTATAAATAAAGCTGCTATAAACATTCTTGTGTTCATTTTTGTGCAAACATAAGTTTTCAACTCCTTTGGATAAATGTCAATGAGTCTGATAACTGGATCATATTGTAAGAGTGTGTTTAGTTTTTTAAGAAACCTCCCAACTGCCAAAGAGGCTGTACCGCTTTGCATTCCCTCCAGCAATGAGTGAAAGTTCCCTTTGTTTTAGATCAGTGCCAGTTTTTGTGGTTGTCAGTATTCTGGATTTGGACTGCTCCAAGAAGGATGCTGTTTTAATTCATATTCCCCTGGTGAAATGCATTATGAAGCATCTTTACATATGCTTATTTGCCATCTGTATATCTTCTTTGGCAAGGTGATATTTTCCTTTTTAAATTTAAAAAGCAAATGAAAGTGGAAAAG
Source organism: Graphiurus murinus (assembly GCA_004027655.1). Lineage (NCBI taxonomy): Eukaryota > Metazoa > Chordata > Mammalia > Rodentia > Gliridae > Graphiurus > Graphiurus murinus. The sequence goes on along the minus strand of PVLC010018320.1, from coordinate 13,123 downwards.
TATATATTCTCTTTTGATTTACTTAACATTATTTATAGTAGCATGATTATTCTGACAAAAAAAAAAAAGCAAAAACATTGTTGACCTGGTTGCACTATGTCTTAGTTTTAGATGAAGTCACCAAGAGAAAAGTAAAGGCTGATGGTATAGATTTTAGACTGAAAGGCATCTTTGTGAAGGTTAATGTTACAGATTACAAGACTTTTACTAGCCTGTTTCAATGTTCTCACATTCCTTAAATGAACCTGAGTGCCATCGCTTTTTTTCCAATGCACATATATTGTGTCATCCTTGAATGGAGGATTCAGAGCCTATAAGAACTAGAAAATAAGGGAACTCTGAGTGGGGAAGGAGAAGGTGTCATTAAACTGGTATGCACCTTTCTTGTTGTCATGTCTCTTCTCTATTGGCAATAATAGTCTCTTATAGTGCTCAAGTAAGTGAAGAGCCCCAATGCCAGATTCACCTGTTTTGTTGTCACATCCTCAGTCTGGGTCTTGGTCCCTTGTCCTGAATCTGCACCCTGAGGAAGGATCCCAGGATGATGACCTTCCCTTTCTTTCTCACCAACTCTTTTTTCAGAAGGCTCTTGCTGTCAGTGCACTTGCTCATCTCTGTAGTTCAAGTATGCCCCTTACAAAAATATCTACTGACCCTGACCTTTGAAAATAGCAAAAGGAGTTTTTAGCCAGAGCTAATAGACAAGAGATGAAAGGTTAGACAGTCTCTATGGAACCCAAGGATACTAAAATTTCTCAAGGCGCATCCCCCTTTTTCTCAGTTTGTCAAAGCATTGTGCTTCTTAAACAATTAGAGCTAGTAAATCTTCAGCAGAGGTAAATAAGTAAAATGACCCTCAATGTGTAAATTACAGCCTATAAAGAGGAAAGAAAAACATGTCATCTTTCAACCTAACTTTCCTTGGCAGAGAGAGTTTTTAAGAATTCCCTTTAAATGAGTGTGCAACTTCTGGTGGGCTTCTTATAATTCAGTTCCCTTTGTTCAGAAATGATTATTTAAGATTCTCAGTTTAGCTTTATAGCACAGTTTTAAAAAGCCTTTTATTTTTCATGTTCTTTACTCATCCTAAAACAAAATTTTCTCCCCAATATCAAATTATTTCCCAAGTAAATGAACTACCTTCAGTGTTGTATTTCTGACTGTCTTTATGGCTAGACTATTTAAGCTTATTACATAGATCCAAAACAAATAAATCATATATAAATTAAAGAATGCATTTACTTTTCCTCTCAAGATCAATGCAAAACTTTTGATGCAATATTTAATTAGCAGCAATATAACAAAAGATAGCTGACTTTCAGAAACTAGAAACCACATACAAGAGGAATCTCCCTTCCTTCATTATCTTTTGTGTGTGTGCTCTTAATTAAATATCCTGGATCATGGTGATACTGCAGATGTTTAACATAATACCCTATTCACTAGAAATTCTTTATACTTATCACATCTTGAAGATGGACTTATCAGCTCTTTATTTAGAACTTATTTTACAGGTTCAGAGGGTTGAACAGCAGAGAGATAATATTACCAATCCTACTAGAATTAGTAAAAAGAGGCAGAATGGTTGCACTAAGTCCTAGTCAATAGTGCAGTTTCAATGAGTACATGTGCTATTCTCTCTCAGGCACATAAAAGGGAAAATGAAAATATAAAAGAGCTATATTTTCCACCTGTTGGCACATATATCATTTTATTCTAATCCTCATATCTTTTTGTTCTTCATAAGGGCTTATTTAGCTCCAGAGGGCCCACCAAGCTTGGATATTTTAGATGACTTCTAATGAGACAATAATACTCTCATTTTGAGGTTCATAACCAACTAAAAATATCCATAGCTGCTCCATTTCATTATTGGACAGGTGGCAAACCATTTTTCCTTTGGGTCTGTCTTGTCTCTCAAACGTGACAGCTCCATCTGTGTGCCCCTTCTATAGAGATACCTAGGCAGCAGCAGGTTCATCATGAAGAGCTTTCTCCAATCACTGCACATGTGTGCCTTCATCCCTAACTCCTTCTACTCCTATGCATTTCATTAGAAGTCTCTCGAGTGAGAAGTCTCTCGAGTCCAGTTGTCCATCTAAATCATCTTCCTGGTACCCTCACTTCAAGCATCTACACCCTGAACTGCAATGTCAAGAGCCATCAGAAGAAAGGTTGAACCAATATTCTAGGAATGAAGCAGACAGTAGCGACAGCTAAGATCAGGGGCATCTGGAGCTACTCGGCATCATTTGAAAATTTTATTTCCTCCAAAGCATTTTTGTCATTGGTGTTTGCTAAAGAGTAATGTTCTTGTTGTACTTATGAAAAGTTAAAAGTAAAAGCAGAAATGTTTATTGGAACAGGAAATGTGGTACAGTTAGCCCTACAGGAAGGGGAACAGTGGCCACTTGTTATTTATACTATAACAAAATCTTCATAATCAAATTTGCTTTGATGTTAAGGCTCTGTGTTCCTTCCCGATTTCCAGATAATAGCTTTCTATTCCTAGATGATGATATCCATTATTACTTTCCTTCATAATCTGTTTTTATTTTCTCATTTAAGGACAGCTGTTTCCATTTAAAAGGGGGACTCCAAAATCTATTTTTGTCAGCATGCTAAGAATGATGATCATGAGGAGATAAGAAAAATTATCTTTTGTAGATACAGCCTATGAGGCATTTCAAGTAAGAAGTATCTCTTTTTCTCTCTCAATTTTTATGATTTCAGATCAACTTTTTACCTGACATATCTTGCCAAACATGATTTACTTCCCTTGACTTAGAGGGCCCCACAAGCTAGAAACATGTGCAATTTGTTGCAGCATGTGATCATGAGGTCTACTCTAAGTGCAATGGAAATTTTTCAAGAAAAAACAAAGGATGAATAGCTCATCATAATGAGTGTGGATTCTGTTCAGGGCAGGGGTATAGCATGACTTCAGATGTAGAGGAAATGTCTAGGAAGAGGAAGGCCAAAACATATAGTATAGGGTAGCTGGGCACTGCATAGAAAAGGAACGAAAAGGAAAATGGGAAAGGGAAGAATCACAGAAGATGAGCAAGAATCAAATATCCAAAGAACAAATGATCTCACATCAGGGAATCAGAGTGGTCTGGAAGCAAGACATGGGTATCTGTGGCCACCCCATATTTGCTGATAGTCTCCTTATTTTCTTTTAACTCATCTCACTTTCTTTGAGAAATATCATAAGCTTTTATGGCTTCTAAATAATCAGTATTACATAGATAATTCCTGTGAGCTGGAGTGGTGGCATGTGTTACCCACAGGAGATAGAATAGGAGGAGGTGCTAGAATGATGGGCAAGGGGTAACAAATCAAGAGGGCTACGACCTAGGCAGCTTTCCATAAATTAAAACTAAAACATTTCAAGGGATCTCTACTATTTCTGTGGTGATCTACCTTAATAATTAAAAGAGAAAACACCTGGTTTGTTCTCACCAATGAGAGTCTGGGGAGATTACAGAGGGATAAGATGAGAAAGGTTTGTTAATAGGTACTAAGTTACAGTGAGATAGAAGCAAGAAGTCCTGGTGTGCATAGTAGGGCAACCGTAGATGACAATAATGTGCTTAATATTTCACAAAGCTAGAAGAAAGGATGTTAAATGTTTTCACCATAAAGAAAAGATAAATGTTTGAGGAGATAGACATATTTACCCTGATTTAAACATTCCACAAGATACACGTTTTGAAACAATCACATGATACTCCCCAAATGTATAATTTTTTATGTTTTATGTATCAGTCAAAAATTACATAAAAAAAATCAACACAGTACTTCTAGCGGTTGCATGATAGCCAGATGGTTTCCTCAGGAAAGTTCAACTGTTCATATAACAAGAAAGAGGAAGGCTAACTGGAGAGCTGGAGAAATTGTTACAAAAAGATCCACATGGGAAGAATTTATCCAGCAATGGAAGTTGTGTGGAGAGGTTGTGAAATTGTCAAGCATTTTTTGATCCTTCACTTCAGCCTGGCTTATGTATCTTTGGAAGGCGTGAAATCAATTGACAAAGAAGGGAAAACATTAATAGCATCTATAGCCACAGAACTCTGATACAGTGAGATTTGTTGTAGGATGGAAGTGACAGCTATATAATATATTATTGATATGGGATTCTTGAGTATAGATAGAAAAAAAAAGAATGGATACTCTGAAGAAAGTATTTGCAGTATAAGTCAAAGGATTTTTTGGAACAAACTGGGCTACCAATAAAGTAGTATAAGAGTGAAAAACAAGTGAAGAAATATGGCCCTGGGGATGGATCATCACTGTACTTCCACTCCATTCTTAACTCATTCTATCACACATTAACCATAGTTTGGACCTATGCTAGGGTGACTTTACAGAGATGGTATGATAATGGTACAGTAAACTGAGATGAAATCATAAATGCAGTTGAAATTCATAGAAACCAATGCTACACTTACATTCATGCTATTCATAACAACTTTGTAATCATTTTAACAAAAATCTATTCCAGAATCACTGTCAAAATTCATTGATTTGTTATTTTTTGAGTATACACACTGATTTTTCAGTTGAATGGCTTATTTTATAACTCAAATTCACATTTTAAACCTGAGATATTGATATGATTGCTTTAACATGGGGAAAGTTTACATAGTCATATCAGGTCAAATCTCAGTTAATACAGGATATTTTCTAACATGTTACAATTGCAGTTCAAAATAGCATTGAATCGGTGTGTTACTTTTTTTGCCTCCAGGGACAGTTTTGATGATAATCCAAATTTTTCAAGGCAGGAAATAAGGTGTCTGGTCTGGTAAAGAAAGTTGTTTGTCAGAGTTACAGTTTTTCCTGGTTGGGGATGTAAATGGAAACATCTAAAGAGTTTAAGAAAACTGATATTGTGATATCTCTGGAAAAGATGTCATAGTATAAACTCTCATTTACTTTGCACTTTCTAAGACTTCAGTGCTTCAAGGTTAATGTTACATAAGTAGATTCCAGTTGTATGAAATGATGTAAAACATTAACATTTCTTAGTTTTAATTCCTGAAGATGCCTGTATATTTGGACAGAAGAAAAGAGACTCACTAGGAGAAAACATGACTTTCGTGAGTTTCTTTCTATGACTTATTTTTGTCCTTTTCTTATACAGTTATATGACATTTGAACAGCTCTGAAGGGTGATGCTAGGCTTAATTTGTGACATCATACTTATTGTTAGCTCTTGTCCATTTTAGCCAAGACACTTATAAACACTATAGGAAACAAACAAACAAAAAAAAGAATTATGAGATTCCGTTTCTTATCTTCAAGAAATTTACTCTAGATTTGAAGAAAAAGCATTTGTCATTGTATTACCAAATATTTGGGGTTTGGAATAAAAGATAACTAAAAATAACTGCATTTTATTTGCTCTGGGGCCAAACTTCTCACTCTGTTATTCAGGATCTGAGTGACTGTGGCCTATGACTTAATTACGATAGCTGTAAGTGATATTAATAGTGTATTACGCATGATAGGTTTTGTGACTATCAAATTAGTAAACATATATGAGGTTATAAGATGGTACCTATAGAGATGCACCCATTAAATATTATTATTCATTTCTTTATTTGGGAAATATGTGCTGAGTACCAATTTGTGCTGAAAATATAGACGTGACTAACACTAGCTCCTTTTACCCCTGGGACTCATACTCTAAAGGAGGGAAAAAGAATGGAAAATATACAAAAACAAAGAAGTGTTAGAGAATAGCGAGTGATAAAAGAAGTATGATGTAAAAACAAATAGATTGAGAGAGAATTTGCCTTCATAAATCAGGGAAGGTGTCCCTGAGGAAGAATTATTGAGAATAAAACTCAGATTACTGACAGCAGTCAGCCCTGTGGTCCTTATGTCAGGCAGATCATCCAAAAGAAAGGAAAACCATTGAGTTCTCAGGTAATCAGAGCATGACTCTTGGAGGAAGTGGGCTTTAGAATGGTGACCCCAGGCAAAGTAATTGCAACTGATAAAAAAGAATTGGAGGTGGGAAACTAAAGGAATGAAGTATTAGAAGATAATTAAAGTGTGATTTCTTCCAACACACACACACACACACACACACACACACACACACACACACACACACACCTTCTAAATGTACTCAATGTATAATTATAGATACAAGGTAATCACATTGTCTCACATATCAGCTAATAGAATTGATACCTGGAAGACTTTCTCCAAAAGAAAGAAGTAAGTAAACACAGAGGAGTTTTTAAAAGATAAATTTATTTACTTAGTCCTAAAAGACAAATTTAATAATAAATAAAAATGAAAAGGACATAGGTTTTGAAGGTCAAGCTAAGCATTTTTTAACAAGATTATTTTGACATTACTAAATGGAATAGCCACAGAACTTTGAGCAATTCTATTAGATTAATGATAGCATCAGTAACAAGAACAAGTACTATTTGTTAAGCACCTTTTCCCCTCAATACTTTAATTCTGCTTGGGACAGAGAAAATAGAGATGAAAAGAAAAGCTAATTTAACCCTGGTCACTATATATTTTCTGTTTTTCATTTTTCTTAAATTCAATGAGAATGAGACAAGAGCAAAAATTGCCATTTCCGGGGGGGGGTGGGGATAATCAATCTTGCCAGAAAAAATTCAACAACACTTTCATTACTGTTATAGATTAGACAACCTGTATGGATCATTTTTAAAAAGCCACATGACCAATCTTTTATATAAATTGAAAGGAGTTATCTTTATTATCATTATTTACATAATGCCTCCTTGACTTACTCAGGTCCTTAAACCAAAAGTAATCTTTCTCTTATGATTTTCTTGAAATTTTACATTTCAAATGGAAAGTAGGAACTTCTGGAGAAGAACGGAGATTTAAATACATGATAATATCTTTCTGTGGTGTTTCCAGAAACCCCACTTAAATTAGAGTAAAGAAAAATAAACAGACAAACAAAAAGAGAGAGTTATTGGTGGCACAAAGATGCCAATAATACCAAGAAGAAGACTAAATCATGCAAAAATAACTTGCTAAGCCTCCTATGTTTTGAGTCAGATATGACAAAGGCTGTAGTGAGGTGTGGGACCAAGAATTGAAAGTCTTCATGGGAAATGTTTATGTACTTAGCCCCTTCCCAGATTTGAGCACACTTGGCACAGAGGACACTGGGAAAGAGGAACCATTCTAGAAAGCTGCTGATGAATCAAACACCCACATCTTTGTAAATTTCACTCAATTGCAATAACACTCTCTGTTAGGCCAATGTCCTCAAGTAAGAGTTTGGAGTAATCTCTGGACAAACTCAACAGCCACCCTCCCAAAAAAAAGACATAAATACTGACCTCTAATGATCCACCAGGAAAAGAGATGGGTCCAAACTCAATCTTTGTATAGGGAAGCCCATGGATCCTGCAGGTTTATCTACATACACAGAAAACCAGAGGTTTCATCCAGTAGCCGCTTGCCTCCTGCATGTTAATCATCATCTCACAGTGGATTTCCCAGGAAGAAAATTTTTGGTACAATAATTTTTTAAAAGAATTAAAAATAACAGGTTTTTTTTCTTTTACAGATCAAAAGAGTTTGGTAATTTTCCAGCATAATGAATGATAAATGACCCAAATCACATCAAAATGAAATTTCAGCAAGGTCCAAAAGACTTCCAGAAAAGAAAGAAATCAGATAGTAGAAAAGGCACCAAGAAACAATAATGTTGGACTTCTGAAGGACTCACTCACATCTAGAAGATGATAGAAAAATTCTTTCAAAATCTTGAAGTAAAGTGCTTTCAAATTATTATCATAAATGCTGCCAATTTGTTAAGTAAATGTGAAAGCAGAAAAATGCATTTTTATACATACAAACTTTTTTTAGATCTCCTTTTCTCCTTTCTCCAGCAAGCTGTCATTGGATTTGGGTCACCATAACAAAGAAGAAGCCCCCCAATGGATCTGAAATGGGATCCAACAGAGAAAAAGGAACAGTGATGCCCCATTATAAAGCCTGTGTATGAATCCACCTTGAGCAGGGGTCCAGCAGAGAGTGGGAGTGAGAGGGCTTCATGAAAGCTTTCCAGAAAAATGATGGAACTGCTACACCAGTAGTCATCAGTGTTTAGGGAGACGGTATAATTCTGTTGGGAAATAGGAAGTGATTTGAAATGTAATTAGTGTATAATACATCAGTTAAAATAAGATAAAATTTGAATATCAATTGAATCAACAGCATCATTTAACCACACCAGGAAAACATGTGAGGAGAACTGAAAAATAAGTCACTTGTAGGGAATATCACAATTAAGAAGGAGTTAGTCATAGAATGGTGATGTTCACAATTAACCTTGTGGTACTACTTAAGTTCTGCATATTTATTTGATTGATAAAAACTTTATATTTTTAAATGAAGTGGTGAGTGTAATATAAAAGAGGGAATAGTTATTTGTATGAATGCTGTAGTTTCACCATTAGATTGCCAGGGCTTGAGTGCAAGTTCCACATCTTATTGATCGGGATTTTTCTTGTATCTTACACATTCATGGAATGAAAAAATATATATAATCACTAAAGAGAAGTTTCTGGAAATAAGGGATATAATTACTTTTCATAATACTCAGCACAATATTCAAGTTAAGATAGATATTCAATAAGTAATAACGAAATTAATAAGTTCAGAAGGAGAATATTAGCAGATACTGATGGTCATGTAGCAAGAATTGTTACAGTATTAGGCAATCTCACATACAAATTATCAAATGAATGTGTGTGTGTACATATATTTGTCACAAAGAGAGATAGAGATAAATCAGTGAACTCATTTAACAATTGTACTATGGCTGAAAATTCAACCATAACTAGAGCAAATCAATTCTTCACCCTTTGGTGTTTTGCTGTTGCTTTTTAGATCTCCTCTCTAGAAAATAACAAGTTTCTTTAGCTCCAAAATGACATTAAGAATACCTTAAATCAATTTCCAACAAAGTATAATACAGATCTATTCTTTACTTCTCTTAACTATTCTACCAGAGAAAATTTTTAACAATGTTGTACCCATTTCATCCTGGGAGTAACTAGTGCTAGAAAGATTGCTCTCTTACTGAATTGAAATTGTTTTTATATTAAATTTATTTATTTTAATAAATAATTTAACTCCTAGCCTGGCGTGGTGGTGCACGCTTCTAATCCCAGCATTTGGGAGGCTGAGACCAGAGGATCCGGGTTTGTGGCCAGCCTCAGCTACCTAGTGAGACACTCCGCAACTTAGTGAGACTCGGTTTCAAAATAAAGAATAAAAAATAGGGCTGGGGGTATAGCTCGGAGGTAGAATGCCCCTGAGTTCAATCCCCAGTACCGCAAAATAATAATAATAATAATAATAAATAATTTAACTCCAAATTACACCCACATCCCTTTTTACTTTTTATTTTTAAATAAATCTAACTACATTGCTGAGGCTGGCCTCAAACCTGTGACCTTTCTGTCTCAGCCTTCCAAATACTAGTATTACAGGCATTTGCCACCACACCAGAAAAATAGGCTGCTTATCACTGAAAGGATAATAGAGGAAGAGATGAACTTGAAAAGTATTCATGAGTTAAAGATATTTACTTTGCAACTGTAGAATAGAAGCAGCTAGATAAATGGCAATATGGCCAAGTGAGGACTGGAGGTAAGTCATTCTGTCTGTCTCAATGCAGGCAGGCAAAAAGGAGAGAAGGAGGGAAAGAAAGAAAGAAGTCTTGAAAATACAACAAATATCTAGCACTGTGAAATGGAATACAAGTGAGGGTCAAACTAACAACATGGGGTTGGCCTGTCACTAAGTGCAGAGGGCTGCTCCTACAGACCAGGAAGAGCTGGCGGCAGCAACCAAGCAAGACAGGTGGTTGAAGCTAGCAAATGGGCAAGGCATAACACAGTGATGTAAAAAAACCTCTAGTTTGTGTTTAGAAACTGATATCTACATCTGATTTTATTTTGAAGCAATCTTTTGAAAAAATCTTCATTTTCTAGAGAAATGTTTGAAAGGTGGAAAGGTTATACTATACACCAAATTCACGAACATATATTCTTAATCAATATATACTTAGTAAGAAAACAGTATGATAGAGAAAGCTTGAGTATAAAACAGGGGCATCAAAAAATCATGTAACCAAAGTCATTCTTTAATAGTTGATGTCAAAGTTTTTGCCATTATGCTATTAACCTAAGTATTTCCATTCATCTACAAAATAAAGGGATATTTTTCCACATGTAACCTCAAGTCAACCTTCTTTCCATAAGTTGATTATACAACTGAAAGTGATTTAGCAGTGAACTCATCATAGCTTAAATCTATTCCAGTATATAGTATGCATGAACATTAGAAGATTTTTATATTCATTAAAATGGAAGCATTAATTCCTTAATATTTATTTAAATTAAAAATCTCTTAGTGGCACAAATGTAGATTAGTTGAAACAGGAAATTATGTCTAAAAATGCAATATATATTCTTGTCATAGATAGCAGACCAAGGATTCAAACTAAAACATGACTAATTTTCTTTGTCAGAAATTATAAATTGTACATTTCTTAGTAGATGCTAATTGTGCCAACGTGATTTTGCAAACCACTTCCATCTGGGACATATTTAATTCTTACTGTATCAGCATAACTACTCTTTATCTGAGTCTTAACTAAAAATTTATATAATCAACCCCATTTTTACTGTCACATGAAAAGAATAAATGTAACTGGTAATTCTCTTGGTATCTACCAAGAGCATACTGTATACACTGCATTTTTGTACACTGTATAGATTGATGTCATGGGGTTGAGAAAATATGAAACTATTTAAAAGTAAGATAACATGATGATAGAATACCATTTAAGATAGAATATGACAATTAAAGACCAAACAAGCACTCATTTAAAATGAGTTAGGGAATGGAGAGACAAAGGAATATTAATGTTCAAGATAAAGAACATTGTTAAGAACATCCTAGGATACACCTTGCTTGACAACCTCTGCATATTTATCTGGGACTATACAGACTTCAAAAATATCAGGCTGAGGATGTATCTTAAGGATAACGCATATGCTCAGCATGTTCACGGCCTTGAGTTCAATTCCTTGTACCAATAATAATAATTATTATAATTTTATATGCATACATATATACACATATTAATAACAACACATTTACAGTACCCTTTGAAAGTTCTTTCATATATGATGGAGAGTACGTACCTTTATTATTATTATTGTCCATACACAGGAATAAGTCTCAGTAACATAAGGAACACTATACAAAAGTCAAGCATAAGGTCTCCAGTGGCCTAGATTCTACCCTCAACTATGCCACATTACATCAAGACCTGTGGCCTAATGAGAGGGCATGTGTGGCAAAAAAAAGGAGGGAGATATAGAGAATGACTTTACAGCATCAAGGTGTCAAACAGGCTCCTGAGATAAGGGTAGTTTTTAAGAAATTCTCCCCTGAATTATAAAAATGGAAGGCAGGGAAAGTCTTTGTGATTAGTTATTATGATGGCACCTCCTTTCTAGTTTAGTAGAAAGTAAGCTCTTTTAAATAGCATACTTTTTTCTAGCCAGGTGTCCTTCTCATGTGTGAAGCAGATAGAAAGCCCTTCCATCTATAAAATGGAAGGAAAAGCTGAGAGCAAAAATGGTCAACATGGACATTAACAACTGGTTTGTAGTTAGAATGAAAATTGAAAAGCTAGTTCCCACTTAAGAAATGGTCCAACTGCCTGGGAAAAATATACTGTAGATATATTTCCCAGAGTAGTCACATGTAAAGTTTCTCCTTCAGGATCATGTACATTTATATTTATCCTCTTTGTCAGCTGAAGCTAGCCAAACTTATATGAGAAAAAGATCCTTTTAAAGAAATAAAATTCCCATTCAAAGAGAGACATGCATTTAAAAATGTTAGTTGAAGGAGCAGGGCTTGGGCCTTTCCTTTGCTCTAAATTATCTTGTTTACCCTCCTGCTTTCTAGATTTGTAGGGTAAATAGGTAATTTATAGGGTCAATAGGTAATTTCTAGATTTATAGGGTAAATCTATAAAGAATGCTGAACTGCTGGAAGGAGTATGCTACCCTTCTCTCTCTCGTAGCTACATAAGATCTGTGAACCAAAATGGGAGATGAAACATATTTTCCCTTCAATAAAAGTCATAGAAAATGAACTGAAGAGCCAGTCATGGTGGCACATTCCTGTAATCCTAGAGTAAACTGAGACAGGCAAATTACAGGTTATCCTCAGCAACTTAGCAAGACCCTCAGCAACTTAGTGAGACCATGCTTCAAAATAAAAAGTAAAATATCCACGGTAAGAAGGTCGCATATTTCTACAGTCACTTGCTAAGCACAACTAAACACTCAGGAAATAGAAAAGCCTGGAAAACTCAAGAATAAAACAAAAGGTTGCAGAACCCACCGATTAGAACACACAGCATGTCATCTCTGCACTGTTTTCTGCACTCCATAATGAAAATGCTTTTCTTTCTCCTGAACAAATCCATCTAAAGGGCCCTCATGGAACTGTCAATATAGCCATTATCAAACGTGTAATGCAAGGGAGAGCGAAGATTAATAATTCAAAGCTAAGACATACCCATGAGTTATAATCTTGCATGTAACTATCTACAAATAGCATTGAAAACCTGTCATTAAAAGGCATCAAATTCAGAAAATTAGAGTTCTCTATTGATCACTAAACATGTATAGTTTATTGTGGAGTGATGTTTTAATTTATATTCCAAACAAGGCTCCAGGAAAATATCATTTGTGTAGGGAGGACTGCATCTCAAAGCCATCTGGTTCTACAACATGACAGTGGCTGCAGGTAAGCCAATCTCTCCCACTAAGATTTTCCAATGTAATAGGCAGGGAATGAGAAAACTGCTGGTGTGTGGTTGTGTGGTGGCATATGGTAAAGGCACAATCCAAAATCATTAGCCAAAGAAATAAGATATGGGTTTGTCTTGAGCATGCACAACTTGTGCTAGTCAATGGTTAGATGAACAACTTAAAGTGAACAGTACCTTTCTATCTTCCTATTCTTAGGTAAATGAACTGACTCTCAGATTTTTTGTTTCCTTTAC
>PVLC010018319.1:0-32224 GCA_004027655.1 Graphiurus murinus | reverse complement strand
TTTTTTTTTTTTTTTTTTGCGGTACTGGGGATTGAACTCAGGGGCATTCTACCTCCGAGCTACACCCCCAGCCCTATTTTTTATTCTTTTATTTTGAAACAGGGTCTCACTAAGTTGCGGTGGGCCTCACTAGGTAGCTGAGGCTGGCCGCGAACCCAGATCCTCCGGTCTCAGCCTCCCGAATGCTGGGATTACAAGCATGCGCCACCACGCCCGGCTTAGTTTTTCTTCAAAAAACTAAAAATTAAACTACAGTATAATCTGAATGTCCCACTCCTGGGTATATATAATTTCCTGGGAAATTAAGTCAGCACACAATAGAGATACATGCATGTTTTTTTGCAGCACTATTCATAATAGCCAAGATGTAGAATCAAGCTAAATGCCTGTCAACAGATGAAAGAGTATATGGTAATAATATATAATGGAATAGTATTCAGCCACAAACATACAGTGAAATCATATCATTTGGAGCACAGGATAGAACTGGAGGACATAATGTGAAATAAGCTAGACACAGAAAGACATATCACATGTTTTTTCTGTATGTGTAAACTAAATAAAATAAAATAAAAAAGAAAAGAAAGAAAAAGAAAAAAGATGGCCTATAAGTAAAAAAGGGACTATTAGGGGATCAGGGGGAGGGGCAGAGAGGGTAGATGTGATTCAAGTATGATATAGGAGATATGCATGTATAGGAAATGTCACAGTGAAACCCATTAACTTATACACTTAATTATGTGTTAACTGTAATAAAAATTTAAAAAAAAAACTTCTTTTGATTTTTCCTCTTAAAAACAATCTATGAAGACTGTGACGGGGGAAAAACAGGGGGAATAAAAGACTTCAATCCCCAGTACCGTGGGGAAAAAAAAGAAAGAAAAAACATATAAAGATACCCAATTATCAGAGTTGGAGAGTTTTCCTTTTACTGTGAGACTAGTAGAACACAATTGAAAAGAATGTTCAGTGGATCATTGGTTCCAGGTCTGCTCTTGGGAACACAGGCTTTGTATTCTTTTTTCAGGCATGCTGCTTTGTAATGCAACTAGATTGCTGTTTCTTCTTTCCCTACTACTACACCACCCCCATTATTACTACTACCATTACTACAAGAACAAATGAAAAATTTTTTTTCTTTTCTTTTTTTTTTTTTTTTTTTTTTTGGTACTGGGGATTGAACCTAGCATTCTGCCTGCAAGCTACATCCCCAGCCCTATTTTTTAGTCTTTATTTTCAAACAGGGTCTCACTAAGTTGCAGAAGGCCTCACTAAATAGCTGAGGCTGGCCATGAACCCAGATCCTCTGGTCTCAACCTCCCAAGTACTGGGATTGCAAGCATGTGCCACCATGCCTGGCTCCGAAAAAGCTTTAAACTTGTAATTATCAGTAAGATATGAGAATCACTGATCTCTGTGGAATATAAATTCATTAGGAGACTAATAGCTAATGTTTATTTAGTACCTACTGTGTGCCAAATGTTGTGCTTAGAACTTTATGTATGTATTTTATTTATTTTGTTGTACTGGGGATTGAAACCCAGGATCACTCAACCACCCAGCCCTTGCTTTATTTTTTACTTTGAAACAGGGTTTCACTCATTTGCTGAAGCTTGTCTCGACCTTGCAATCCTTCTGTCTCAGCCTCCCAAATATGGGATTACAGGTCTTTCCCGACAATGCTTTTGTACTTTATATGAAGGATTCCCTGTATAATATAGTGACAAATCTGTTTTATGAGCCACTGAACATCTGATCCCGATTTCTTTGTTACTTGTAGTTTTCCCCCTTTTAGGCTTGAGAGAAAATTTATAGTCCTGAATTGTACCGTATCCTTTCAGTAAATTAAATTTATCCTTAAATTAGTCAGGGTGTTTTCTAATGCTTATAACTAAAAACTCTGAATTGTACAGGTAAGTGTTATTATTTTTTTGTATCTAAACTAGAAGTAGAAGCTTTATTTTCTTTTCTATATATGTTTATTGGTACATTATATTTATACATAATACTGAGGTATAGAGTAGGAATATATGTGAACTTAACACTGGTTTGTTTCACTTGGGATCCCATCCCACTCCCTCCCCTTCCTCATACATGTCCTTGAGATTGGTATTGATAATTTTATATATGTACATAGCATTATTTAAACTGTTACGTTCATTTTATCTCTGTCTTCCTTCCCTCCCCTAACCCCCCTCCATCATGCCATTGGAGTCTCTACTCCTTTATCTGAGGTCTCTTTTGTCACTCAGTTTCTCTCTAGCTTCCACATAAGAGAGAAAACATACAGCTATTCACTTTCTGAGACTGGCTAATTTCACTTAGCATAATATTCTCAAGTTTTATTCGTTTTACTGCAAATGACATTAATTTTGTTCTTCTCTATGACTGAGTAAAATTCTGTTTTGTATATAGATCACAGTTTTGTGATCCATTCATCTGTTGATGGACACCTAGGCTGGTTCCATAATTTGACTATTATGAATTGTGCTGCTATAAACATATTTATTTAAAATATTCTTACTTCATTCCCTTTGGAAAGATGCCCAGGAGTGGTCTAGTGGTCTAGTAGGTCATATGGTGGTTCCATGCCCAGTCTTCTGAAAAACCTCAACGCTGATCTCCATAGCAGATGTACTAGTTTGCAGTCCCAACAACAGTGTATAAGGGTTCCAATCCCTTCATCCTCACCAGCTTTTATTGTTTTATTCTTGATGATTGCCTTTCTAACTGGAGTTAGATGGAGTCTCAGTGTAGTTTTGATTTGCATTTTCCTGACTGCTAATAATGTTGAGAAATTTTTTATATACTTATTGGCCATTTATATTTCTTCTTTTTTTTTTTTTTGCGGTACTGGGGATTGAACTCAGGGGCATTCTACCTCCGAGCTACACCCCCAGCCCTATTTTTTATTCTTTATTTTGAAACCGAGTCTCACTAAGTTGTGGAGTACCTCACTAGGTAGCTGAGGCTGGCCGCGAACCCGGATCCTCTGGTCTCAGCCTCCCGATGCTGGGATTACAAGCGTGCGCCACCACGCCCAGCTTATATTTCTTCTTTTGAGAAGTGTTTATTCAGTTCAGTTGCCTGCTTTTAATTGCAATTTTTAGCATTACATTTTTAGGTTTTTTTTTTTTGTTTGTTTGTATAGTCTTGATATTGGTCCTCTTTTGGTTAGCAAATTATATTTATCCTTAAATTAGCCAGGGTGTTTTTATTTGCTTATAACTAAAAACTCTGAATTATACAGATAAGTATTATTATTATCACTAATTACAGATGGGGAAACAGAAGCTTAGAAAAATTAAGTAACTTGCCCAAATTCACATAGCTAATAAATAGGATATCTGGGATGTATATCCAAGTGCACTGCAGTTTGTTTCATGTACACTCTATGAATGCACATGAAACAAACTGCAGTGGAGCCAATAAAGTGAGCAGATGTAGTGAAAAATTGAAGCATTAATGATAACAGCCATATTCCAGGAGGTGTGGAAAATGAGGGAAAGAACAAAAATCACATGATAAATGCTACTAGACATGGAAGTGGTTGTGGAAAGTAAATTTAATAGAAACATTGTGGATCTTGAGAAGGGTTTTAGAATAATTAGAACAAAAGCAGTGCTTAATATAATTCAAAAAGAGCTTTTGTGAGAAGAAAATAAAGCCCTGAGTGTACAGATTTAAAGGGGCATCATATTCTAGGCATCACCTATGGAAAAAAGACCTGTGTAGGAATTACCGCAACAGAATTTGTATTTACAAAGATAAGAGGGGAAATAAAAAACTACATGAATCCATATTTTTTTTTAATTTATCTGCAGAGAAAAATCAGGCTGTCATTGATCTTTGATGAAATACTAAGTTCCAGAAGAGAATAATGTGTGTAGAGTTTTAATGAAAAAAAAAAAGCTTATAATTCAAGAGAAATTATACCTAGATAAATTATCTTAAACGTGTGAAGGATGAAAAAGTTATTCTCAGATGTTCAAGGGCCTATGAAATACATTTATTCTTGTACCCTGGTACCCTTTGTGATAATTTATGAACTGATCTCTTTAGGATTTAAATTTAACGCTTAAGAATGAAAACTTCATAGTATATAGTAACTAGTTTCCAAACTAGTAATCAGAGAGTTTTGGGTATCAAACTAGTAATCAGAGAGTATTAGGTGTTATCAATTGAATTTTGCAGTAATGTGTTTTACTTTTTCTCGTAGTTTTCAATTTACATACTCCTTCATATAGTTCGGATTGATATTTACTCTGTTTAGTGAATATTGCTATTGGCCATTAGTATAGTTGTGATTAGTATTGCCCTTAAACTATTTAACACATTTTGAGCACTATACAGGAAGAATTTCTAATTAGTATAAATGTTTCACTGATGAATTAAATGGCATTTTCCACTGTTCTGGCACTTAGTAAATTTTATTTAATGACTTGTATCATGGTTTCTTGTCTTATTGAATTTGCAAAGACAGAAAAAGAAGCAAAGAAATCTGTAGTTTAGGCTGAGACCACATTCCTATACATATTATCATCAGTCTTATACCAATTAGTATTGTTTTAATTGTGCTTAACATTCATGATATTGGTAATGTAATCTTAGTTATATTAAAAAATTAACGCAGAAAACATCTTGTAAGGAAATTCCCAATGATTTTAGCTGCAAAGGATAAGAATTGTGTCCTAGCCAGGTGTGGTAGCACATTGTAATCCCAGTACTTGTGAGGCTGAGACAGGAGGATTCTAGGTTTGAGATCAGCCTCTGCAACTCAGTGATGCCCTCAACAACTTAGTGAGATCTTGTTTTGAAATAAAAAAGGGCTAATGTGTGCATGTATGCCTTTACCTATACCAGCTTGTACCTAACAAAGATGTATGATTACAATACACCAATTAAAAAAAAAAGTCTGAGGTTTGAGTTCAGAGGCAGAATGCCCCCGGGAGTCAATCCCTAGTTATCCCCCTGTTGCCACACCAGCAAAGAATTGTGTCTTAGGCACAATTAAGAGTAAGCAACAGTATAGTAGGTACCCACTGAATGAGTGAATAATGAGTAATTATAAATCAGGAAATAAAAATAAAAGGTAGTTATTTGACATCAACTCACAGCTGATGAAAGAAATAAAAATGACAGATATGCATATGAAATACTGTTAAGTCACAGGAATAGACATCAAAATACTGGAAGGTATACACCTTTCATACTGGCAATAATGATATGAACTAGTAAATTATAAGAGTGGATATAATGATTTGCCAGTTCTATGCAGTATTGGTGAAAGTAAACTGTCCGAACCATTTTAGAAAAGCTCTTTAATGATCTGTAGTAAATGTCTTAGAAATGGTTATTTCTATAATCCAGCAGTTCCAATTCTAGGAATCCAATGTAAGTAAATGCTGAGTATTAGCATAAAGATATTAATTATAGAGATGTTTATAATTAAAAATTGGCAACAACCTAATTGTTCAATACAAGTGAATGATTATAGTACAAGTATATGATAGGCTTTATGCAGCCATTAAAATCACACTTTTAAAAATTTTTAATGAAATGAGGAATACAAATAGAGATGAAGACATAAGGCATCTGAGTATGGAATAGTCAGTTTTGCTATAGAAATGAATATTCATGTATCTACCCCTAACACACAAGCACTCATTAATAAAAACAGAAGATACTCCTCAGTGATGAACAGATACTTCAGATGCTTTTCCCAATGTATTTTTTGGATTTCTTAGAAAAAAGCACTTTGTATAATTAATAAAAATTCTAAAGCCACAAAAGAAAATGACTAGTTGGGGGGAAAGTTTCCATTAAAGTAATAATTAAGAGAAACCATAGGCTAAGGTGACAGAGAAGGAAAGAAAAGAAGTTAATAAGTATATATATATAGGTTGCAAGATGTAGAAAACAAGTTGAATGTGTTGTGGCTGAGAAATTTGATTGTCTACCATAGTAAATGGGACATTTATTACAAGTATGATAGCAGTCTTCTGATATAAAGGGGAGCGATGGCACAGTGGTAAAGAGCAGGAACTTCCACCCCACCCCTGCTAAGTTATGTGTTCTCAAGCAGGGGACATGAGTGGAGCCTCTTGTGTCCTCATTTGTAAAATGTAGGTAAGGGTTCCAATCTCACTAAAAATAGAACGTGCTACATAAATATTTACGGGTTGTTAAATATTTACAAGTTTTTCTACATATCAGATGATATGTAGAAAAGCACTGAAGATAGCATGTTCTAGGCCCAGGGCAGCAGAGAAGGGTCCTGGATCCAGCTCAGGGAATTTGCAGGCAGAGTGAGGGCCCGGGCTGATGTTTTGCAAATCTAACTTTTTTCATATATATTTACAGAATATATTCAGAAATCCCATTAAGAACTTTCTCAGATAAATCCTTACCAGTCACCTTGAAGGGAATTACACAAAGTGGCATCAAATAAGAAAAATGTTGATAAGTATATACTTTTGACTGCTATATTCTAGTATATAAACTCCAATGGGATTTTCCACTGTATCCAGAGATTAGGATACTGTTAGTTTGCAGTACTTGTTAAGCATGTATATGTTGAAAATATTTGAATTTCATGAAACAAGAAAAAAACCAAAGATACCAACGAACAGTAAACTCACATTAATCACCTAGGAGAGATGAGGGAGTAAAAATCCACCTTTCCTCAAAATAATGGAGATAAGTTTTGGGGAGATATCCGAAGTAAAAAATTGTTACCCTAAGGCATATTTGATAGCATACGTGATCATTCTTTTCCTTGCTACTAGAAAAATCAACTTACATAAAATTAGTAGGCAAAAACACTTTGTTCAAACATGGAATTATTTTTATTTCTAAAGTGAAGTAAATGATAGTTTTTATATCTTAACCAGGACCACACCAAACTTGGGCTTCTACTTATACAGACACTGGTCTCTCAATCCAGCAGACTGCAGCAGCAGCAAACTGACTATATTTTGAAATGATGTCACACCTCTGGGAGGGAGAGGATCTGTACTGACAATGATTATATTTTCCAGCTTTTAAATTCTTCCAGTAGTATTTCATTGAAAAAAAAATGTAACTTTAATGAGTCATGTCTAAGCCTGAAGAAATACTGGTGCTTTTTCAAAGAAGGTGAGAGTTTGTCACTGCTGTGATGGCACATGCCCCTCATCTGTTCTTGCCATCCATAATCTGGATGCAATCCAAAGCCAACTGTAATCACTTGGACTAATGTATTAGAAGTGGCAGACTTGGATTGGTATGCTCTAAATATTGCCTTATGATATATTCTTATACAACAAAGGTAAATGTATTAATTAAGACTGTCTTATTTTTTTACTACTACTGTGCAGAAAACATGGAGCCATTTCTAGTACAGTTCTTCTATTTGAGGAAAAAGTCGAGCTTCAAAGTTTTTTATCCAGCCTAACTAGAAATGCATGACAAAATAGAGTAGATTGACCACAAAATAGCAAGAAACAAGATCTGGTTTGCTATTTTGTGACTGTTTTATTTAGTGGTTTGACTGCCCAAAATTAGCCTTAAATAAGGCTCTTACACATTTTGAGAAAACTGTCAACTAAGTACACTGAGTATTGATTTACTCAGCTGATTGGTATTGGCAAGTTGGAAGGGCCTGCACCCTGACAGGCCCAGAAAAATGTCAAACCTGAAAGCCAATCAGAGGATGCTACCAGCAAGGAAAACATAGCTCTTTCAGCCAAACAGTCTAGAAAATGTCACTGGGTAGGCCTCTCTCAGCTAGCCAGCAACCAGGATCTTATAGAAAAGGCACATGGACCCTGGGTCTTCAGTATGTCCTAGGACATCACTACACCAGAGATATTTTAAGTGTTACTTTTATTACTATTTATAGTGATAATGTTATAGTTCTGACACTTTCACTGTATTTTCCTAAAGAGTTTAGTAAAGTTTTTAAATGCATGTTAGTATGATAGGAAAAATGTAGGCATTCATGTCAAACAGGTCTGGGATCAAATGCAGACTCTTACATAGAGCTTTAGGATACTGGGTACACCCTTAATCCTCATAGCCTATTTCCAATTCTGTAAAATTAAAAGTAACAATGCCCAGTTCAGGGGTTGTTGTGAAGCTTCAATTATGTCATCTATTTAAAATGCTAATAAAGTGTTTGATATTTAATAGGTAATTGAGTCTCCTATTCAAGAGTAGAGTTATCTTGTTTATTGAATGTTTCATGAATATTGAAGTTTTATCATTCTTTGGGGGTTTTAGTGATAAAGTTGGCATTTAAATCTAATTGTCCCTGAAATTGCCATAGCAAAAGGAAGCCACCCACCCTGTGTGCAGTATTAGTTACTCTGTCGCTCATTATTTCCTGCAGAGCATTAAGTTTATTTTCATTATTTTCTGCCAGAGACCTTCAGTTCCCAATCTCTTGTTTTTTTGTGTGTCAAGACAAATCCTCCTTTTTTCCTGTTATAGCCTACTATAGCACTCCTTCTTACTGGAAATGCATTGAACATTCTGTAGTCTAAAATAATCAAATGTGATTATTCTGAAGGAGTTCTCTGCTGGATCTGTGAAGCTTGTAATTGTTTTGCTACCATGAGAGGTGGCTGAGTATAGGGCTAGATTTGGATCACAGTGCAGGGTGATATGCTAAAGCAATCTGATATGCTCCAGTATCGAAACCCTCTTAGAAAGGTAGATGATGCTCTATTTCGAACTCCATAAAGAAGGTTCCCAACCTACCTCACTGAAAAGAATCTGCTCACTTAAATAAGTTTACAAAGAAGAATTATTTCTTGAGAGGTTTTAATGTTTTCAATTTTAATAATTGAAAACATTAATAATTTAATAATTGAAAACTCTATAATATGTTGTGGTCAGTAAGCCTTATTTGTCTGTAAGACATGTCCAGATGGCAGAGATAAGAAAAAATAAGACATTGAAATAAAATGAATATCTAATTCTTATTGGACATAGGAATCTCTGACTTATTTTTCTTACTAGGTATTAACATTGTGACTTTTTATTTTATTTGTTAAATTTAAATTTTTGAGGTACAGGTCTCATTAAGTTGTTTAGGCTGGCCTTGAACTCACAATCGTCTCAGCTTAGCCTCCTCAGTAACTGGGATTACAAGCACATGCCACCATATTTGGCTCTATTGTAACTTTTCAGTGAGTGTCTATATGCCAAGTACTTATATACCAAGCACAAATTAATTGATAGTTCTTAATTATTGTTAATATTTATTGAATGCCAATGTGTCTGGCACAAAGCATCACTTCATTTAACTCCTAACTGCAGTCCTATGAATTTGTTGCTATAATACTCATTTTACAGATGAGGAAACTGAGGCTTAGAGACTTTATGGAATTTAAGTCTACCGGAATGTAAATAACATTATATATAACACAATCAGTTGTTTCTAAAATTGCGTCTGTGGCATAGTGGACATTTGGTTGATATTTATTGAAAGACTGAACTTGAACATCTGGCAAGAGTCTAGTGATTGCCAAGGGCTTCAATTCCAGGAGGTTGTATGACCCTAACATCTACAGCTTAAATTTCATTTTCCTGCCCAGTTTCTCCTGCAGTCACTCCTGTATTAGACAGTTTCAGAGAAATACATAGATATACAGGACATGGCCTAAATCTTCCAGACACCCATTGAAGATCCTTAAGACTCGATAAAGGTGTTCAGAATATACTTTTTTTAGTGGAGCATCATCTAGCAGTTGTTTCTGAGTTTTAGAATAGGAGTTGAGGCAGCTAGGCACTAAACAGTCAGTTCTGTTATGTATCTTTGTGTTAACTGCACTCCAAGTTTTGCATATTAACAGTGACAAATCCAAATACTATGGTTCCTCTATCATCAAACAGTCCAGAGAGAAGCAGTCCCGAGCAGGTAGACCAGTTTTCTGTGTGGTTGCCATCTCTGGACCCAGTGCAGCCCCCAGTTCTCATTAGATCTCAGACAGTCGTGATGTACAACCATAGGCACATATTCCTTTGGCAGAGTATGGGCTGGAAGACACTTGTTCATCACATGTATTTAGAACTTGGTCCTGTGGCCACAGATGCTGAGAGTTATAGCTCTATTGAGTAGCCAGGTGCTCAGCTGAAGTGACCATGAACAACCAGCAGTTTGTGCCATAATCTTCTTTGGTAGAATGTGAGGGTCCTGGCACTTGGTGCTCCTTAGCTCTTCTTTTTCTACCTGCCTTACTATATCTTGCTTTTTTAAAAAAAAAAAAAAAAAAAAAACAACTGGGAATTGAACGCAGGGGCATTCTACCTCCAAGCTCTACCCTAGCCCTATTTTATTTTTTTATTTTGAAACAAGTTCTCGCTAAATTGCAGAGGGCCTCATTAAGTAGCTGAGGTTTCCTCCTGTCTCAGCCTCCCAAGTACTGGGATTATGAGTGCCATCACACCCAGTTCTGTACCTTGCTTTTGATTAGTGCTAGGCTGGTGTGGGTTGTTCTGCAGGTTCTGTGGTGATTTATAATGGACTACAATCAGAAACATTTTACTGATATTCTTGTATTTGTTAGAAAATAGTTGTGTTTCTCTATGTAACATTTGTTTATAAAAAAGGAAGAGCTATGGAAGATAGAATAAATTTTATTTCTTTGTGTTGTCAGTGATTTTAAGTATTTGTTTAAATTTATTTCCTGTTAAGCCTTAATATAATGATTTTTGGAATCAAGAATATTGATTTAATTTTTAAAAAATCTTTGCATTGAACTTTTTACACTATTGCCACCTTACAAAATAATAATGAGAATTGGTAAATATGTCCAATGTGAGTGATTAATGTTGCTATGAGATCCTAAATATTTTGTTTCTATTTCTTTTTTCTTCTTGCATTTGGAAAAAGTAGTGTACTACTTCAAGTTTTAAAATTTAAATTTATTCTCATAATATCAGGTTTCTCTCCGGAGTATTCATAATCTCAGGGTAAATTTTTAAGACTGTTGAACACATATTTCCTTCATTGCCTGAATTTTTTCCCTTACAGTTTATAATTGAAAATGAGCAAATTTCAAAGTATAGTCTCAAATAAAATATCTTGTTTTTTTTTAGAAAGGAAAGTTTTCTAATGTCAAATATTTTGATATGTAGGAAAGTCATCTATCATGTTTATTTTAATTCTCAGTACCTAGTAGAGTGCCTAGTGTATGAGCAGTACAATAATTAATTATTTGTTGACTAAATCATAATTTTTAATTTAAAAATTACCCATATTTAACCTATATGTTCAAAATTATAAATAAAATACTTATCAATTTTTTGACTATAGTAACTACTCCCAAAATACTCAGTACCTTCACATATAGCATCCACACACATATGTCTGAAGATATCCACGTGCATGCCCACAGTGAAGAAGTATGCATTTGTGTATAGAAGTCAGGCTACTACTGGCAATTTCAACTCTTCAAAACATACTAAAGTTTTACTGGAAACGTCTCTGAATTCTATAAAATTCTGTATTGTTCCCTTTCAGCCCTCAATCTTACCCACTGTAGCTTGAAATACATAATTTATATAACTGTGTTTTTTAGAATGTGTTTTAGATGCACACATTCCATTAATAGTTAGTAGAGGAAAGGGACCAAAGAGCACAAAAGGGAAAGTACAAAATCAGAGTTGGAAGAACAACAGTGACGGTAGCAACTGGGCCACTAATGGTTTCTATCTAGGGTTGTGATTGTTCATGGTGATCCTGTCAATCATCAAGAAAGATGTATGTTCCATGTATTCCACTTAATAAATCAAAAAAGTATACTTCAGTAGTTCTTGAAATTAGAAGGTACATTGGCATTTGAAAGATAAATTGGTTATCCAGAAATTTTAATCCTGTAGATTAAAATTCTACAGGATTAAAATTTACTAGAAAATAACAGATAAATGAAAAATTATTGAATATCCCACCAGATCAGGGTAGCCAGTTTTTTTTTTAAGAAGTAATGCATCAGAAGCTCACAAGTGACTTGGGAGAACAGCATTAAGAGATCAGATTAGTTCTACCCATTTATCCTCACCCAGAGAGGTAAGGTAGAATTTTGTCAGTTTACAGAGGTCTTACTGTGGGCATCACTAAGCATGTATGAAGATTATCTCTTTTTAAATATGAGGAACTGAGGCATAAATGGTTTAACTAGCTGTTGATGGTCATATAATTCATAAGCAGCTAGCAGGATTTCTCCTTACCTCACATCACCCTCAAATCTACCACCAGTCACAGAGTTTGTGTTCTTGACTGGGTTCACCAGAGTTGTGCTTAGCTAAAGCAAAATCACTTCTTAGCTGTGTGATTAAATGGCAGCCATGTAGAGTTATGACGCCTTAGACTCTCTGTTGGACAGTGGAGAAAAGAGCAATTAGTTGACTACTGATTGCATATAGACATTGTGAGATTCAAGAGAATGAAAGTACTTAGGAATTTAGAAATAACTTTCTAAGAATTACTATTATATAAAGACTTATTATACTGTTGTTATAATCAGCAAAATGAGAATAATGTTTTTCCATATGGAGAGGATTACTAGATAACATTCTGTGTGGTGAAATAAAACAGTAATTTAAGCCTGAAATATTTTCAAATTATAATTCTAAGTTTTGTTCTCCCCCTATTAATATTCTCATATCCATTTTACCATTTATCCATGTGCCTCAACAAGAAAAATCCCAGTTATACTGTACAATAATGAAAATTTTGCCTTGTGTACTGATTCGTGGATGTGCCACTATCCTAGAAGGTCCTGTCCTGTATTCTCATCTAATCATCTGTCCAAGTAGATATATGCAGAGTTTTGAATGAGTTTTTGTTTATAGTTTGTTGAGTCTTTGGAGAGGCAAAGGCCATGTCAAGAAAGCCCTCTTTACCTTCAAGTGGAAACAGAGACCATGGTAGTGAAGTGACTTTTATAGAAGCCAGAGCTTAGTGAATGAATCTCCACTATCCTACTGGGACTCTTCTATGCTCAAAGGTCTCTCATTCACAGAACTAGATCTGGTTCTATCCTTTGCATATGAATGTGCAATGCTATTGGACACATAAAAATCCATCAGTTGTAGTATCGAGCCCAAAGTGTAAAAGAGAACAGAGCTGGGCTAGGTCTTCCACATTTATTTTGGAGCCACTGAGCACAAAACAGTTGGGCATTACTTCTGATCAATTTCTGTTACTCAGGAAGAAGTCTTTCCTTGCTTCTTCACTGGGAGCTCAGCTTCCTCACCAGGCATGTAGCCTCCACTCTCTTCCCTGTAGTTCCTTACTTTGACAGCTGCTTCCTTTTTCTGCACCTTCATCTTTGTCCACTTTGTTCTTTCTACAGTCCAGCTAGCAACAGTGTCTCCTATTGTTTTGTCACAGAAGAGGAGGTAGAGAAGAATTTTTAAATGTAAGATACTGAAAAGTCTTCTAAATTATGTACTGCTGGAGGGCAAGTATCCTTGTTAGACTATAGAGTGCGAATAAAGTCTCATGTGCCTAATGCTTTTTGTATAACACTACAGTGATTATGGGGTCTAAGCAGTTGCCAAGTTAGGACTTTCCTAATTATATTTTTTCCTTATAATATCTGTGTTTAGTTTATAATC
This sequence comes from Graphiurus murinus, assembly GCA_004027655.1. Lineage (NCBI taxonomy): Eukaryota > Metazoa > Chordata > Mammalia > Rodentia > Gliridae > Graphiurus > Graphiurus murinus. The sequence goes on along the minus strand of PVLC010018319.1, from coordinate 18,616 downwards.
TTCATACCTATTTAAATCAACTTCTCATAGTTTTTAGTCATATCCATGAATAACTATAGCAATTCATATATATCATATAAGATGGATATATACATATATATCTGCATATTTAGCCCCTAGGGTCATATTGAATTCAAATATGGTACTATACTTTTTCCTAATTGTAAACTCATGATGAGATTTCACAAGTGCAGTTCATAATTTAATTAGTTTAATGTTTATAGAAATTCTTTGAAAGTAAATTCCCTATATAAATGCCAAGAGTTATGATTGCCTTCTTCATTTAATTCCCAGAACTCAATTTCTCCTGTATATGTTCAGTTTCTCTCATAACCAAGGGAAGTTTATTTGCAATACTTTGGATAGTATTTCAAAACTAAAAACATATTTTTGGTTGAGGTAGATACTGAATTATTCTTGCTAGCTTGAATCTTGAAAAATATAAAGTATAAATTCAGATTAAATTGATATCTCTTTAAGCAGTTATAACTGAAATTGATGATATCTGGATACTACCCATCAAATTGTCTTTATTAGATTGTCAGAATATTTTTGCATATTTACTGAATTTGTGCCAATATTTTATTTTATTTTATTTTTTGCAGTACTGGGGATTGAACTCAGGGGCATTCTACCTCCAAGCTACACTCCCAGCCCTATTTTTTATTCTTTATTTTGAAACTGAGTCTCACTAAGTTGCGGAGTGCCTCACTAGGTAGCTGAGGCTGGCCGCGAACCCGGATCTCCGGTCTCAGTCTCCCAAATGCTGGGATTACAAGCGTGTGCCACCACGTCCAGCTTGTGCCAATATTTTAGATTTTATTTGAACTGAATTTTGTTTAAGTAGAGAATTCTATGTAATATATTTTAAATGATATTAAAATGAATAAGAAAAATTTCAAATTTTTTTAGATTCTTTTCCCATATAAAGTTCTTTTCTCAATTTATTTTGTCATATAGTTTTATTTTACTTTGTTCAAACATCATTTTTTCAAGATGATCAAAACTGTTTTTTCTATAACAGCATTCAAGAAAGTCTACAAACAGGAAATGCTCAGGAAAAGATGGTTAGGTGGCAAAAATGTAGGCACTGCAAATTTAAATCTGATACTTTGAAGGTCTTCCTTTTTAAAGTAGTCACAAGATATTTAGGAGTTTAGTTGTCATCAGTTATACAGAGAAGTGAAATTTTGGTTGGAAAAAATAGCAGCAGAGGGCATAAGCCAAAAAAGATAGCAGTAGGTCGTCCAAGTGAGGTGTGAAATTCAAGCTAATTTCTCCAGCTCAGGGTAGAAAAATGCATAGGGAAACAGCATGGGAACACTGAGGTGGGCACAGGGAATGGGTTAACAGCAGGAGTAAGAGTTATACAGAGAGACAACATAAGACTTAGCCTAGAGCTTTGCAGAAATAGCTGATGTATCAATATTCAGGGAGTAAAAAGTGAGAGACAAATTGGATTCATAGAACACAGGCCTAATGGCATTATACCCCCCTTTAAATATTTTTATCACTGGACACTGATTTTAGAAACTTTAGGCACTTAACTTGGTTAGCATATAGTGTTCCTACTGATGAAGTAGTTGGGGTGGTATTGCATGTCAGTGTAGAGAATGTCATTTAGATTTCGACCTCTCTGGTTTTAATTTTGAACTCACTCTTACATTTTAAGTATTAAATCAGGGTACTAATTTATAGAGCAAATATGTTTCAGTAACTATCAAGAGAACTACTTTAAAATAAAAATTTATCTTTTAATATTTTGACAGAAAATCATCATTATATGGAAAAGGAGAAACCTGAAATATATCTTTATATATAGTAAATGTAACATTAATTTTAAACTAGAGCCATCAGAGACATAAGGGGGGGGGGAAACAACAACAAAAAAACCACTGACCACTATAGCTTATAAACATAAGTGCAAATCTTTTACAAAACATTACCAAATCAAATTCAGCAATATGTAAAAAGTTAACTTATTATGACCAAGTGTTATTTATCGAATATAAGGTTGACATAACATTTGAAAAATAAGCAATATAATTTAATATATTGACAGAAACAAAAAGAAAACTCATGATAATTTCAGTAGATACAGAAAAAGCACATGATAAAATTCAACACCCATTCATAATGAAGTCTCTCAGCAAATTAGGGAAAAGTGTGTCTGTGAAAAACGTACAATAAACATTATATTTAGTGATGAAAACTGAATGCTTTCCTTCTTAAGATTCTAGCCAGTCTAGTAAGCTAAGAAAAAGAAATGGAAGGCACACAGATTTTTAAAGGTAAAGTAAAACTGTATTTTCAGAGGATGATTGTATGTATAGAAATCTCTAAAGGTAGAAGTCAGCAAAGTATAGCCTAGAGTCTAAATTCATTCTACCACCTATTTTTTTTTTTTTTGCTTGTTAGTGTAAGATGGTATAACCATGTGGGAAAAGTTTGACAATTCTTATAAAATTAACTATAGACTTAGCGCTCTGACTTAACAGTTGTCCTGATTATAAGAAAGAATGAAACCAAGTTATGTCCACATAAAAATTTGTCTATGAAAGTTCATAGTACCATTATTGACAAGTACTAGCCACAAGTAAAAACCACTTAATTGTCTATCAATGGTGAAGAAACTAATTATGTTATATTCATACTACTCAGTAAGAAAAAAAGAACTAAACCACTGATACACATAGCAACATTGATATATCTCAAAAATATAATGAGTGAATAAGTCAGACATACAAGTATCTACTGCAGTACTCCATTAATACGCAATGTTTGGACTAGCAAAATCAATTTATAGCAATCAAAAGCAGATTCATGATTGCTAATGAACATGGGGAAAATAGTACTGGAAAGTCTCCAAGGCATTTGGGGATAGATGATGGAAATATTCTAAATGTGGTTGGAGTTGTGGTTTATGGTTATGAATATTTAGTAAACCCCATCAAACTCTACAACTAAAAAATGGGTACATTTTTTGTGTGCAAGTTATATCTCAGTGAAGTTAGCTTTAAAAGTGAAATATATTAATGTGTCTTTAAATATCACAGTAATACTTGATTTGAACTATACCATGAACTAGCTTCTGTAGAGCAGACTCTTGAGTAGACACACTTACAAAACTCCAGTATGTAGCATGATACTAGACAACCAAAAAACATTTGAAAGCAATAATGGAGTGAGGCTAAAAACAAACCAGCACAATAGGCTGGGAGTAGAGGAACAAAAAAGCTCTTTGGAGTTGAGCTAACTGAGCTCAAGGGCAGAGTTCACATCGGTGCCAAGGCTGAGTAAAGCTTTTGGATATAAATTTTTTGTTTAGAGTTGTTCAACTTAACATTTATTTTTTTATTGAAGAGGAATGTGTGCTATATAACCCACTATGGCTGGAATTACAGATAAAGTCTTTTGAATGGCGGACAAAGATTTGGATGATTAACTGCCTATGGAATATATTATATAGGAAATAGTTTTATTGAAATAAGCTAAGGAGCCTGCGTTGGTAGTTTTAATAAAATCAAGCTTCACTCATCTGTTTGGAGACCAGGATTATAGCAATAACATCTTGTGCTTGAGGAGTATTTTAAGATTGGAACAGTTGTATTCATATTTACTTACAAAGAAACAGAGTTGTTGGATAAGTAAAATTTTAATCCTGTAGAAAAAATTAGTGTTTTTATTTCACTTCTCTATGTTAACTGAAGAAATTGCTTTAGATTATATAGCTCCATAAATGTTGAGTTTTCAGTATTGACAAAAAGGTGCTTTTATAAGGCAGGATCATGTTTTATTTCACATCTAAAAGATATCCATATATTCTGCCTTTTAATTCTTTTAAACTTACTTACAATATTTTTTAGGGTTTCATTGGCCCTGCCCCAAAGTTCCAGTAAGGGTTGGTTACTTTGGTTGAATATGTTCCTCTCCTTCCACCTTTGCTGTTTCAACCCTGGAGACTGTGGCTAGGTCTAAGACAGTTTGCTGCCATTGCTCCTCTGAAATTACCCTTATTTCATTTTTCCCTGTTTTTTGTTTGTTTTTTCTTATGAACCAAAATCTCATTGGTTCATCTTTGCCTTCTTGTGAATAGTTTATGCATTTGGATTTGTGAGTTTATTTGCATCAGCAGATGTGGTTAACCTAGGGGATACATTATATTATTCTCATTTATACCTCTTATAATGACATACAAATGTCCTTGAAGAGAGAAGGAAATTAACCCTTACTTTCACCCCGTTCAGGACCATAGTACTTTTCCTGTGGAATGCTAGCTGTCCGGTGCTGAGTAATCAACAACAGATTGGGTGTTTTGGCAGATATGACCGCTTCCTCTTGGATGAAGATCTTAATGTGCAGGTCTAGCCTTCCTCTGGAAGCCTTACTTTTAGCTAATAAGAACCAGATTAGGCCTTGATAAGTCACCTTCTTCAGAATCATCCACCATGGCTCTTGGCTACTTATGAAAATTTCATCCTAAATGAGTAAACGGGCAGTGCATGAGGGGCAGCATTGACAAATCACTATAATAATTACTCTTTTTAGGCAGAAATCACCAAGGGATGCTACAACTAATGTATAAGTAAGATGATAAATAGGATATTTATATAGTTTATTTACTATTCTGAATTCCTCCCCACAAGGCATTATTAATTACAAAGAGAAAAATGGCTTTATTGTGGAAAACCTGGCACAGATCCCCTAAACCAAGTGATTGAAATTAAACAGCAGTAGAACAAATAATCATGAGCCTTCTTCTGCTTTCTTTTTCCCCATTGACTTAACATAAATAAATTTGAAGAAGCAAAAATTTGAGTATGCTTTCTTTCCTCTGGTCCTTTCTGCTTATAAAATGCTCTAACCCATGTCTCTAGACCCTGATTTCCCAGATGAGCATACACTTTGGTGGCTTTTGAGACTCCCATATGCCATGACATTTCACTGTTTTGTCACTAGTATGTGTCTAATATTCTAGCAAAACACCTTTGATCTTGTCTAGCTAAGTCATTTGCCTAGCTATTTGTCTCTCTATACAGATAACATTTAAAGTTTTGAATAGTGTGATTTTTATGGTTCCCAGTTGATGCTCTTGGAACATACACAGTCACTCCAATGATACCCACATAGACCTACACAACACTTAATAGGACTGATTAGCAACTTCCTGTGTGTAAGACTGCCATGTCTTCTGGATATGTTGGTCACTATTAGCACTGATCTATGTACTTGATGATTTTTTTTTTTTTTTTTTTTGGTGGTACTGGGGATTGAACCCAGGGGCATTCTACCTCTGAGCTACAACCCCAGCCTTATTTTGTATTCTTTATTTTGAAACAGGGTCTCGCTAAGTTGCGGAGGGACTCATTAAGTAGCTGAGGCTGGCTGCAAACTCGCAATCTTCCTGCCTCATCCCCCCCACATACTAGGATTACCATGCCCGGCTAGTACTTGATGAATTTATTCTGCTAATATCAGTGCTATAAAGGTGGTGAATGTGAGATTTTAAAGTCACATTTAGCTCTCTGCCTAAAAGAGACACATGACTGGCCCTACATATAAGAGTTTGACAGCATAACCAAGGACTACCTCAAACACCTTTTACCTTTATATAGATAGAAACATGTTTCATTTTCCTTTAGAATTCATTTTAAGGAGAATTTTTAGAATAATAAACAAGTAACTTTTTCTCATTTATAATGTATTAATCATATTTCCATTTTGGAAAATGGCATTAATAGTCCAATACTCACATCTTGTATTTACTAATGAAAGTATTTTGTTTTCTTTGATTTTATTTTTGATTATTTTATTGAAGATATAATAGCTTTGATAAAACATGTTTTTCCATTATTGCTCACATTATATAACTATGGACACAAAACATCTAAGGTATGAAAAATATTTAAGATTATGCCTAATAAATAAATGGCTGTGGTTTGAAATCATTAAAAATATTCGACATAATGTATATTACATTTTACCTTAGAGCAGTGTCACTGATGGTAGTAGTACTGTCCAGCATCACAGAGGAGAAAGCACATAACTCTTTAAACAGAGATGATGGAACAAAATCTCTCTCTTCTGAGGCTCTTTTTATGGCCCTGCTCTAAGCAAAGAAATAATAAATATAAGTGATTGCTCAAGGAAACAAAAGTCTATTCTGCCAAGGAGAAATTAAATCAAACAATCAATGTGGAAAGTTGTTGCCTCAAATGTAGTAATTTGTAATATGCATAAAGGTGGATTAGTATATGAATCTATAGCAGTATTGCCAGAATTTTAAAAAGAGTACCTGTAGGTCAAATTGTTATAACTTGATAAAAATGAAAATAAGGAGATGTGTGTTAATGTTCTCCATGCAGATTTACTGTATGTATAATTTACATACAGTAAAATTAACCCTATAGGCATATAGTTCTATGAACTTTGATACATGAATACAGTCATGTAACCACAGTGAAGACACTGAACATTTCCAGCATCCTAGAAAATGTTCTGTAAAGAATGTTTCAAAACTTGGTGGTGCCGGGCGTGGTGGCTCACGCTTGTAATCCCAGTATTCGGGAGGCTGAGACCGGAGGATCCGGGTTCAGGGCCAGCCTCAGCTACGTAGTGAGGCACTCGGCAACTTAGTGAGACCTGGTTTCAAAATGAAGAATAAAAAATAGGGCTGGGGGTTTAGCTCGGAGGTAGAATGCCCCTGAGTTCAATCCCCAGTACCGAAAAAAAAAAAAAAAAAAACACTTGGTGGTGAGTCCTTAGACAGACACAGTATGATACAAGCTCTTTGCCACTGAGGTGACTCTCTTAAGTGGTAGTTCATAGTTTTGCTATTGGGTTATACTCCTGGCAAGGGTAGAAATTGGAATCTTTTTAATAAAGAACCCTCTTCAATTTGATACACTTGTAGAGTCTACTTTCTCAGACCCAGTGCAGAATTCCTACAGCTCTGTTTCAGTGAGAAACTGTTCAAAACTGCTGTTACCATTAAAGTTATAAAATTGTGGATTTTTAGGTTAATACAGAATAGGACATTATGTTTTAGTTACCTAATGTTTATTGTTGCTTTGGTAAAACAAACAAACAAACAAAAAAAAACTTTGAGAAAAAGCATATAAACTTCAGGAAAATAAATGAGATGCCCTTTAGGAAATCCATAGGATAGGCAAACTACCCTTTTAAAGATATGTTTATCAGACTATCTAACCTCACTTACCATAATATTCTCCATTTCCATCCATTTTTCCTGCAAATGATATAATTTTGTTCTTCTTAATGGCTGAGTAAAATTCCATTGTGTATATAGACCACATTTTCTTTGTCCATTCATCTGTTGGTGGACACCTAGGTTGGTTCCACAATTTGGCTTTTGTGAATTGTGCTGCTATAAAAATGGGTGTCCACGTATCACTATAGTATTGTAATGTCAATTCTTTTGGAAAAATAAGGAATGATCTAGCTGGGTCATGTGGTCGTTCCATTCCTAGTCTTTTGAGGAAACTCCATAGTTGTTCTACTAATTTACAGTCTCACCAACAGCATGTAAGAATTTTTTTCCCATATTCTCACCAGCATTTATTTATTGTTTGTGTTCTTGATCATTGCCATTTTATCTGGAGTTAGATGGAATCTATGTGTAGTTTTGATTTGCATATCCCTGATTGTTAGTGATGTCGAACAATTTTACATATATTTATTGACCATTTGTATTTCTTCTTTGAGAAATATCTATTCAGGTTCAGTTGCCTCTCCCCCCCTTTTGGTTGGGTTATTTGGGTTTTTTTGGTACTGTTTGTTGATTAGTTTTTTTATACTAAAAATCCGGCTATTCAAATTGATAGGCATATATCACTTTTATAGAGTAAGATTTTACAAATACAGTTACTTAGTTGTCATTCTTTTCACTATTAAGTATTGATGATCATTCTATAATGTAACTCTAGTTCGTTTTCTAGACTTAAATGGAAAAGAACAATTTCCTTAGTGGTAAGGTTCCCATTAGACCTGTGGTCACTGGATCAACTTTACAAAAGCAATTAAAGCTCTTAACAGGACATAGTTTTATTTGACAATTGCATGTCTAGAGAGTGAACCTAAAACTGTTTGCCTCTAGGTTGATAGAGAAAAGGCATTAATCTGTTTAGCATTGTCAGTGCATCTGAGTCTTCTCTTTTTCCCAGTAATAAAAATTGCAATGCCACCTTTTTGGCTATGAAGCCATTCCCAGTATAATGGATCATACTGGCAAGGACTTAGCCCCCTGCTGTTCTACTGAAACTATCTGAGCCAGTGAATCCCTTCTGGGACTCTATCACCTTGCCCTTCCTTACCCCAAAGAGTAAAAATGTAAACTGAACATAACCACATTTTATTTATTTATTTTTTTCGGTACTGGGGATTGAACTCAGGGGCATTCTCCCTCCAAGCTACACCCCCAGCCCTATTTTTTATTCTTTATTTTGAAACCGAGTCTCACTAAGTTGCGGAGTGCCTCACTAGGTAGCTGAGGCTGGCCGCGAACCCAGATCCTCCGGTCTCAGCCTCCCGAATGCTGAGATTACAAGCGTGCACCACCACGCCCGGCTCATAACCACATTTTAAAAGAGAGATATTAGCTTTTGGTTTACCCTATTTCCTAAGAGAAAGAAATGTTTTCCTAAAGAGTAGTTTCATAAAATAAAGGCACATCTTTCCCTAGAATCTCTTTACTTCTGCAGAAGTATTTTTTAAATCTTCACAACTATTTATGTTTGCTAATTTATCAGTACTTACTCTACTAACTGTGCTATTAACCTTATTTAAAAAATATGTTTGTAGAATTGATTATACTTATTTTAAGTGGAAATACCAGAATAAATATTTCACATTAACATAATAGTGTTATAAAATAATTTTGCATCATTTTATCACAATGTTATGTACCAAGTGGTCACTTTGAAAGAGCCATATCAATCCAGGCATGGTGGTGCATGCCTGTAATCCCAATACTTGGGAGATGAGATAGGAGGAATGTGGATTCGAGACCAGTCTCAGAAACGTAGCAAGGCCCTCAGTAATTTAGTGAGACCTTGTTTCAAAAATAAAAAATATAATAGGGATGGGGGTGTATCTCAGAGGTAGAATGTCTCGAGGTTCAATTCCTGGTACCAAAGGAAAAAGGAGAAGGAAGAACCATGTCAATATTTGCTTATAGACATGATAGACTTATGGACTTGTGTCTCTGTATTGTGATTTTGGCAGGCAGAATAGTGCTCTCCTCTCTAAAGATACATGATCCTAACATCCAAAGTCTATAAATATTATCAGAAGAATCTTTATGGATATAATTAAGGACCCTAAGGGGATGTCATTCTAGATTATCCAGGTGAATTCTAAAATGCCATCACAAGTAGCTACATATGAGAGAAGTAGAAGAGGATTTTTGACACAAAGGAGAAGGCAGTGTGAAGGTAGAGACAAAGATTGGGATGATGTGGCCAGAAGTAAGGGAATACCAGCAGTTGCAAGAACCCATCAGGGGTGACGAAAAGACATTTCCATACAGCTTCTGGAATGAATATAGCCCAGCCTATATGTTGGTTTCCATTCAAAAGAAACTAATTTCAAATTTGTAGTCTCCAGAAATATAAGAGAATAAAATTTTGTTGTTTGGTCCACCAGGTTTGTAGTAATTTGTTGTGGCAGCCATAGGACACCAGTACAGATTTTCATATGAGGAAATAGAGTGTTTCTGTAGCAAATACCTAAAAATGTAAAATTAGCAATGAGTAGAGATGAAGAATTTTAAGGCAGATGATGTAGAAAATGTCAATTGCTTTGAACAAAATGTTGGTAGAAATGTAGCTATTAAAGGTGGCTCTGGTCAGATGATGCTCAGAAAGGAATGAGAATACATAATTGGAAACCAGGGGAAAGAAAGACCATCTTTATTATATAATGGTATAAAACTTACTGAATTATCTCCCACAGTTATATGGAAAGCATGTAATAGATAAACTTTTGTATATTTAGCTGACAAGAGTTCCCAGCAAAGTATTGAGGGTGTGACCTTCTTGCTGCTCATTAACATAAAGGAAGAAAGACATAAATTGAAGGGAAAATTAATTTTAAAACATACAGTAGATTAATGATTTGGGAGATTCTCAGTCTATCCACTTTGTAAACCACTAAAATTTGCTGTTAGGAAGCATGCTCCACAGAGAAAGAAAGGGTATAACTACACAACCATTGACCAGTGGTGGAGAGATTAGGCATAAGACTAATGGATCCCCTCAACTACCTCAGCAGAAACTAGGAAATATCTGTGGAGAAATGGCTTCTTTAATAGCAGAAAGAATGGAGACCCACCAGATGGTTGAGAATGTTGTATTAGCAGAAGCAATGCCAGCTTGTACTGAAAGACAGAAAGGATGAAGTATAAGACTGTTGGACTTCCAAAATTCTATAAGCGTTCACACACACACACACACACACACACACACACACACACACACACATACTACACAGGTACAAATATGTGCTACCCTTTTAGAAAAGGGAAGTATGACTCCAAGGATAAGACTTGAACCCAGAGTGCTATTCCCATATCTTGAAACCTTTCCCTAATGGATTTTGGAATTACTTGGGGTTGATTATGTCTTTCTTCCTTCCATTTTCTTTCTTTTGGAATGAGACTCTCATAACTGTTACCTAGGTCTTTACCTGTTTGTACATCTTATTTGGAAAAAGATCTTGAGATTGGGAAATTATCAAGGTGAGCTCTAAATGCCCTAAAAAGTGTCATTGTATAAGATAGAGGCAAGAGATGTGACACACATAGAAAAGGCAGTGGGAAGATACAGGCAGAGGATGGAGTGATGAGGCCTCAAGCAAGCTGTAAGAGGCAAGAAGTCTCTGGAGGCTTACTTGAATGAGTATTAAAATAAAGGTTTTTCAAACAGATGAGTGACATTGAAGCGTGGACATGAAGAATGAATATTCTCTTCAATTTCCCCACTGCTGCCTCTGTGCTGAGAGCAAAAGGTTTCCGGTTTTCCTTTATCTAAAAGGAGGCTCATGGAATTCTATCACCAATTTATATTCACAGTTCACCTGCTCTTTATCCCATACATCACTCCCCTTGTCCATTCCTGTATCCCTTTTAACCTAGACCACCGCAAAAGGGTCCTAATTGTTCTTCCTGCTTCTGCCCTTTTCCATTTACAGTCGATTCTCAACAGAGGAATAGTGTTAAAGGAAAGTCAAATTGAGGCACTCACCTACCCAGATCTTCCAGTCTTGACTCCTGTCCTCCCCATTCTCTCTCTCAGACTCTTCTCCCATGTCCTTTAACTCCCTCTCTCTGCTCAGCCACTACCATAGTCTCAAACTCTTCTCCTTTCTTCATTCTTTGCCTTACAGTAGTCTGGCTGTCCCCTCAGAGAATACCTTATCTCCCCCTTAGTTCACTTAGAGGCATCTGGCTGTTCTCTTAACCTCTGAGTTCCCCATTTATTAAATATACCCGCCTTGCATAAGTCCCTGATCCTTTGAAACTTCCATGGCTGGCTATACCTTCTTGCCCTTTTTTCTACTCCTCCTTCTTCTTCCCCCTCCTCCTCCTCCTCATTCATCAGCCTTCTGGTTACTCACCCTCATTCACTAAAGACCTCAACTCCCAGCTCATGTCTACCTTCTCCAGTTCACCTTCTGTTACTAATATCTAGGTGACTTCAGAATTTGACTAGACAGTCCACCTCATCTCTGGTAGGGCAGTCCCTTGACTTTTTCATCTCCAGCAACCTTTTTCTTTAAACATTATATTCTTAGGTCACAAATTCCTGTCCTTCAGCTCACCTTCTGAGTACTCATCCAGAAATAACTCATTAAAAATTTCTATCCTTTGGTTTTACCACTTTTTCTATATCTTAAGCAACCCTATTTTTGTGTGTGTGTGTGGTACTGGGGATTGAACCCAGAGGCATTCTACCTTCGAGCTACACCCCCCAGCCTAATTTTATTTTTATTCGGAAATAGGGTCTCACTAGTTTGATAGTCTCATTATTTGCTGAGGCTGCCCTTGAACCTGTGATCCTCCTATCTCAGCTCCCAAGTACTGGGATTACAAGCGTGTGCCACCACGCCTGGCTAATCCTATTCTTGATATACCAAACTGACCTCATCCAAGAATGAGGAAGATAATTTCCCCAGAGAAAAATAAGAGTGACCTATATAGTAGAATGATAATATGATGCTAGATGACAAAGCAACTTGTGTGCACTGCATAAGACTTAAAACCTTGCATGTTTCCATCATGTTATGATCATTTACTATTTCCTTGTACAAAATAAGTAGTCTTGATCTTGAGTATTCTGATTGTATGAATAGATTATTGGGAAATCATCTCTTTTTAAAAAGCCATGTTTAATTAAACATAAGCACATACTGTATTTAGTAAAACGATACTTTTTTTTTTTTTTTTGCGGTACTGGGGATTGAACTCAGGGGCATTCTACCTCCGAGCTACACCCCCAGCCCTATTTTTTATTCTTTTTATTTTGAAACCGAGTCTCACTAAGTTGCGGAATGCCTCACTAGGTAGCTGAGGCTGGCCGCGAACCGGGATCCTCCAGTCTCAGCCTCCCTAATGATGGGATTACAAGCGTGTGCCACCACGCCCGGCTAAAACGATACTTTCTGATTCCTTAGGTAGTTCAAAAAGCTTCCCAGGCTTCTTACAAGGCCAAATCCCACTTCAGCAAAAGTGACCTATTCAAATACCAAATGGCCCATACCAATCTTCCCTCAATTTTAAGTGCTTATAAGTAATTTAAGTTGGGATTGTTCAGTCTACTTTTTCCCTCCTCTGGAGCCTGTCTCTGGTGGATTTGTAACTGAGCCAGCTGTCCTTCCTCCTAGCCAACTTTAGGAACATCACCTTTCCCATATACATATATACATGTATAGTGGATGTATACTAAGGGAACATAAACTGATTTTAATAAGAAAGGACAATGTCATTAGAAAGTCAAATCTGCTACCGAAACAAACTATTCATTATAAATTGAAATGTAAATAATTTGGATTAAAGTCACACCACTATTAGCATAAATGAGATTGGTTGTATTAAAATAACCAGATAAATGTTTCTCTGTTCTTTTATCTAAATATTTCTAAAATATTTTAATCTGCCCCCAACACCACTCATCACCAAATGTTGAAAGTATTAGTTAAGTGTACTATATTTGGACATGAAGATAGATGGCAATAATAATTCACACTCACCTGGGTTTGCCTTGAGTTGGTTTTCTGATGATTGCAGAGTGTTTTGCCCCTGCCATGTGTATTGTCATCTGGTCTCACTTTGGGTTGTGATATAGTTTGTAGGATAGTTGACATTTGAGTTGTACAGTTCACAGGCAGAAACTGCTCTCCACCTCCCCATCCCCTATGGACTATTTTTTGTTTGTTCTCAATATAATGTCCCAGTTGAGGTAATAGATGAAGTCCAAGCATAATCTACTCTTGACACTGAGGTTGGTTTTTTCTATAGCTTATTTTGGCACTGTTGATCTAACTCACAATACTTTTAAATTCCTCATCAAATTCTAAGAACAGGGCATGTATATTCTATCATAATCAGAATAAAAGATTAAGGAAATATTTTTGAGCTAGAACAAAGATTTAATATTTACCAGTGATAAAGGGCATACCTTATTTATTACATCACTATACTGTGACATTGGCAAGTTCTGAAATAGCTTAAAGATGTTTCTCCTGTTTTCTAAATAAAAGGGAAATGGGCTACAAACAATTAAACACATCTCAATGTGAATGTAAGTGTGAAAAATATCTTCACACAGGGTAGTTTATTTTTTAAAGATCCTTCAGTACACTAATGACTTACAATTTAGTTTAACAGCACAGTGTTGTAATCAAGAGTGTGAATAGGCAATCAAATACTTCTGTGGATCTCTGTTCCCCAAAGAATTCATTGCAAGCCTGTTGCTATGGTGCAGTCTCACCTGGGACTTGTTTAGTTCCGTTCTCAATCACAGATATATTGACAATAATGAGCTTAAAAACAGAATGCATAGAAGATTCCGAATGGAGAAATCCAGATAGATAAATGAAGCAATGTGGCTCTTCCTTTCTTTTTTTTTTTTTTTTTTATTTGCACTCTGAATCTTAATTTGTGATCCCAAGCATTTAAAGATCCACTGAAGGCATTACTGTCTCACTGTAAAGTGAGCTGGATGTCTTAGAAGGCACTGTTTATCTAATGGGAAAATGTAAAGAAGACAGTCTCTAAACACCTCTGCAAACAGTCTCTGCATTCACAGCTGCTTCCCTGGAACTTTGGGAACTGTTGTTTCAGACCATTACTCTTTTATACTGCCATCATATTTAGGTAATATCAAAGGAAAGCTTAGGATCATGTCAGAGTAAAATAAGCTGGTAGGTTCATCTACTTGTGATGGTCTGCTTGATGGATTATTTAGGCTTGTGTGTTTTTCTTTTTTTTTTTTTTGCAGTACTGGGGATTGAACTCAGGGGCATTCTACGTCCGAGCTACACCCCCAGCCCTATTTTTTATTCTTTATTTTGAAACCGAGTCTGACTAAGTTGCGGAGTGCCTCACTAGGTAACTGAGGCTGGCCGCGAACCCGGATCCTCCAGTCTCAGCCTCACAAATGCTGGGATTACAAGCATGCGCCACCATGCCCCCGCTCGGTTGTGTTGTTTGTAAGAGATGATTATTTTCCTTTTTCCACCTGAAATTAGTTTTATTGCAGCACTCTGAAGGTCATGGTGTAAAACTGAAAGAGTGATAAAAAGCTCTGGAGTCACCCCCAGACTTTGTAATCCTGTTCTGCATCTACCAGGTGTGTGGCTTTAACATTCATGACCTACCTTTCTAAAATGAGGATAATAGTATATTTCTCATAGGGCAGTTGTAGAAATTAAATAACTACTTAGCACAGAGAAGTCATTCATTAGGTGTTGGTTGTACTCACCCTTTAGTATAAGCATAGAAAGCAATAAAACTGTTACCATTATGGTTCCTTAATGAAACTGTGTTACATGTAGATTTATTGAAAATGCAGGAAGAAATTTAAGGAGAGATTAAAATTTGACTCGTTTTATGATAAAAATTTTTAGATATATAAATAAGTTGGGGTAGTGAACCAGGAAACATCTAAGGCATTCTGTGTACTGTTTGTCAGTATATGCACACAGTATTTCTAGGACTAGAGTCATCTTAGCAGCCATTGTAATGAAAATGTAGCTATTCTTAAAATCCAGCCAAGTATGTGGCATTCTAAGACATTGTATTGTTCAAACTGACTTAGTGTGTGGTGCTGGGAAAATGCCAAGGTTTCCCAAATCTGTTTTTTCACCTTCCATTTGGTATTCATGACATAGTACTATTAAGTGCTTTGTTTTAATTGTAATACGTGAACTTATTTTAAAAGTCAGTGTCATTGATATGTGTTTGTAGTGAGAATTTAGGCTTGGATTCAAGAAGAGTAAGCAAACAGGAACTGTTTGCCTTTGTGTATGGAGTGATAGGAGATGGAATTATCTAAGATGACACTTGGGTTGGAAGAAAGGTATTGGCTACAGGTTGCTAGAATTTGTATGAATAAACTTTTAGGTTATGTTCTGGATGTGTTTAACTTGAGATAACTATGAGTCATCCCCCAAAAAAGATCCATTGGGTTGGACACATGGACTTGGACCTTGATCAGAAAGATCTAGGGTGAAGTTGTCAGTGTAAGGTTCACAATCACATAATTGTTACTGAAATGCATGGGAGAGCAGAGCCATAAAGAATATAGGCATTTAGATGAACCTTAGGGGATTCTGTCCCCATTTTGGGTCTGCTGCATGCTGTATGACACAGGGGTGCATTATTTAACCCTATCTTCTATCTCTTCTGAATAATAAATGTAATGGTTCCTCCTTCATAGGTGAGTTTCTGAGAGACCACTGCCTTACCTGATGAGAATTAATGGTGTAGAATAACAGATGACACAGAGTACCTGCTTAATAAATGTCATCTGGTGTTGTTACCATTGCTAAAATCATTTGCAGAAAATGTCTAGAGTGAATAGAGTACTGGAAACATGACTATTTACAAGAGATGGGGAAGAAACATCCCATGAAGGAAACAGTATAACCAGAGAATGATTGGGAAGGTGTTAATCAGATTGTATCAGTGAAGCTGGAAGAGGGGAGAATGTCAAGAAGGAGGGAGTCACCAGTGATTTTGAAGGATGTAGGAAAGTCAAGGAAAAGAGAAAAGTGGCCATTAGATTTAGCTGCCTAGAGATAGATCCTTGGTGACCCTGGGCAAAACAGTTGGTGGAGAGGTTATAGTAACAGCCATATGACAAAGAGTTGAAGAGAAAATGAGACCTATATTGAGACCCATCACAAGAAGTATCTGGGAAGGGAAGCAAGAAAGATCTACATGAAGTGAAAAGATGGGGGAGTTGGGGTACTTTCAAGGAGTACAGTGATGATCTGTCCGAATATGGAAATATGTAAAGAGGAGAAAACAAAGGTGTCAGGAGTGCAAGGAGGTGAATGCTCCTGTAGACTGTAGGAGTTATGAGTAGTTTAGAAGTAAAAGGACTCCCAGCAAATGTCTAGGAGAAGGTCAGGGTCAGTGTTTCAGTAGAAAAGATTCAATCTCCTTTGGAAGCTGCAGCTTTTTCTGAGTGAGTGGGAGGATTTTGGAAAGAGCTATTCAAAACTGCATTGGTGGTACTGCAGACCCCAAAGTCACAAGAAATTAAAGGGAGGATCAATAAATCTGAATTTTAAAAGAAAAACTTACAGATTTATCTACTATCTCTATACTGCTCGCTGGCATTGATATTTTGATATATTCAGACTGGGCTATATAAACGAATCATATGTTTTAGTTTTGTGAGAGTCATGAGTATCCATAATTTTATGTAGATTACTTGTACTTTAATAAATAGAAAATAGAGGGTTATGGTAGTACCAAGAAGCAGCCACTCTTCTCTCAGTCATTTGTCATGAGTGGTACTTAAGCCACCACTTTTTTCTTGTGATTTCCTGGATAGAATTGAATCTTCTTTATCTGAGGATTAAGAGGACAGAACAACAACAACAACAAAAATAACAAAGTAAGGCCATTGAAAACAGAATATGATCAGAACATTAAAGAGGGAAATTATTAGCTGAATAGTATAATAACACTGTAGAATGTTAAGATTTTAGAAAAAATGGAACACAAGACATCTATCTATAGTAGAAGTTACTTCATTTTTGTTTCAACTTAGAAATTTAAAATCTCCAGATTTGGGGCAAGTGAATCTCATTTTTTAAAACTGACTATTTTTTATTGGTGCATTAAAACTATATTTAATAGTAGGACCCATTATTACATATTCTTACATGTAGATACTTTAATTTGGCCAATTTCATTCTCCAGTACCTTCCCTTTCCCTCTCCTCTCTCCTCCTTGCCTACTTCCTCTACTCTGCCGGTCTCCCTTCTGTTTTTATGAGATTCCCTACCTTTTTTTCCCTCTCTTTCTCTCTAGCTTTTATATATGAGATAAACATACCACCCTGACTGAGTCTAATTTATTTTTAATTTAACATAATTTTCTCTAGTTTTATAATTTTACTCTTTGTGCCTGAATAAAACTCCATTGTGTATCTATACCACATTTTCGTTATCCATTTGTCTGTACATAGACACCTAGGCTGGTTCCATAATTTGGCTATTATGAATTGTGCTGCTCTAAATATGAGTATGCATTGTATTACTACAGTATGTTGACTTTAATTCTTTGGGGTAAATACTGAGTGGAATGGCTAAGTCTTATGGTGGTTCCACTCCTAATCATTTAAGGAAACTTCATACTGATTTCCATGGTGCTTGTACTTAGACACCAATAGTGTATAACTGTTTCTTTTTCCCATAGCCTTACCAGCATTTATTATTATTTATATTCTTGATGATTGCTATTCTATCTGATGAAATTTCAGTGTAGTGTGTGTGTGTTTTTTG
Organism: Graphiurus murinus; assembly: GCA_004027655.1. Taxonomy (NCBI): domain Eukaryota; kingdom Metazoa; phylum Chordata; class Mammalia; order Rodentia; family Gliridae; genus Graphiurus; species Graphiurus murinus. The sequence continues at coordinate 580 of PVLC010018319.1, read as the reverse complement.
GTTGTTTTTTGTGGTACTGCTGATGGAACCCAGGAGCCTTTTTACCTCTGGTCTACACCCCCAGATCTATTTTATTTTTTATTTGGAAACATTTGCCCACTTAACTGATTTTATTGTTTTTAACTCTTGAGGTCTTTATATATTCTGGATATTAATTCTCTATTATAAGAGTAGCTGACAATTTTTTTTCCCCATTCTGCAGACTCTCTCCATCCTTAGTTGCTGAGAGCCTCACTAAGTTTCTGAGGCTGGCTTTGAACCTGTGATCCTCCTGTCTCAGCTTCTCAAGTACTGGGATTACAAGAATGCACCCCTATGCCTGGCCTCAGTGTATTTTGATTTGCATTTTTCTGGCTGCTACAGATGTTTTTTTTTTTTTTTTTTTTTTTTTTTTTTTTTTTTTTTTTTTTTTTTTTTTTTTTTTTTTGCGGTACTGGGGATTGAACTCAGAGGCGTTCTACCTTCGAGCTACACCCCCAGCCCTATTTTTTTACTCTTTATTTTGAAACCGAGTCTCACTAAGTTGCGGAGTGCCTCACTAGGTAGCTGAGGCTGGCCGCGAACCCGGATCCTCCGGTCT
>PVLC010018318.1:0-32695 GCA_004027655.1 Graphiurus murinus | reverse complement strand
GATCTGCAATCCTCTTGTTTTGACCTCCGAATACTGGGATTATAGGTGTATGCCATCGCTCCCGGCTTAGATTTTTAACTTAGTGCCTGCATCTTTCTGAGGGAGATCCAGACAAGGGAAGGGAACCACCTAACTTGGCCATGACAGGGCTGGATCCTGGCTCCTATTTTTCACAATTCTTTCTACTTCCTGATATAGCTAGCGCCTCTCATGTGAGCTTGGGTGATGTTGCCAAATCTTCTCTTTGTATAGGGAAATAAATGACTTATAATGATTTAGAGAAAGGACATTTACTCCTAAAACTCTTGCTTCTTGATAAATAAATATCATCTCTCGAGTCAGTTTTCCCCTCTGTCATTTATTCTGGAGATAATATTTCTCTTTAATAACGGTTATAAAAGCACATAGCAAATACTCAAACAATATAAGATTACCCACTGAAAATTGAACCATTCTCTTACATCTGACCCTGTATATAACCTCAGGGGTCTCCACTTTCCACAGGTTTTTTTGCGGGGGAGAGTGCATATTTCCAGAATTTTCTTTTTCCTTTCAGAAAATAACATTAATCACTGCCTATTAGGGAGTAATAATAACCTCATTGAAGTATAGGGTGTGTGTGTGTGTGTGTGTGTGTGTGTGTGTGTGTGTGTGTGTGTGTGTGTGTGTGTGTGTGTGTGTGTGTGTGTTACTGGGGATTTAACCCAGAGGCATTCTACCACCAAGCTACACCCCCAGCCCTTTTAACATTTTTCATTTTGAAACAGGATCTCATTAAGTTTCTGAGGGCCTCACTAAGTTGTTGAGATTGGCTTCAAACCTGTGGTCTTCCTTTCTTTGTCTCTCAAGTATCACAGGTGTGTGCTGCCATGCCTGGTTGGGTCATTCCTAGTCTTTTGTATGGGTCAAAATGACCTGGAGGAATGTTTTGTGGGGCTAGGTTGGCTAGCACTTGCAGAGCTAGAGGTAAAACATTTTTTATTTTTGGATTGGGCTTTGAATGCCTCCATAAATGCTATTGGCGTCCATATTATATTTATGTTTCTCTAAGCTCCTCTGTTCTCTTCGATGGGTTGTATTTGCGCTGGATGTTTATAGCCACATCCGGGTTTTGGGGGGTGTCTTTACTGCTTCTTTGAAGTGTGACTAGAATAAATGAAGAATTTACTGACCTCTCTCCTCATTTTTCTGAAGTCCCTTTTGTTTCCTATTTTCTCTTTAGCTTCCACATAGGGGAACAAAATTACGACCCTTGACTTTCTGAGACTGGCTGATCTCACTTAGCATAATTTTCTCTAGTTCCATCCATTTTCCTTCAAATGACATATTTTGTTCTTCATGGCTGAATAAACTCTATGGTGTGTATGTACCACATTTTCTTTATCCATTCATCTGTTGATAGGCTCCTGAGTTGGTTCCACAATTTGGCTATTGTGAACTGTGCTGCTATAAACATGGATATGAACACATCACTACAGTATTCTGACTTTAATTCTTTTGGGAAAATTAAGTGGTATACTTGGGTCATATGGTATTTCCATATGATCCAGTATGGAACCTCTATACTGATCTCCATAGTGGCTGTACTAATTCACAGTAAATTACACTGTAAATTTCCCTACATCCTTACCAGCACTTATTTGCATTCTTGATGATTGCTATTCCAACTGGAGTTAGATGGAATCTCAGGGTAGTTTTGATTTGCATTTCCCTGATTGCTAATGATGCTGAACATTTTTTTTGTCTGTGTGTGTGTGTGTGTGTATTTATTGGCCATTTGTATTTCTTCTTTTGAGAAGTGTCTATTCAGTTCAATTGCCTTTTTTTTTTTTGATTGGGCTATTTGGATTTTTAGAGAAAACAATAGAATAGTGGAAGGGGGTTGGGAAGGGAGGTTAGGGAGGGGAAAAAGAACTGATAAAGGAAACAGTCCAAATAATGCTAGGTCCCTACATGAAGGTATCACTACCAACCTCACTAGCAGGTTTGGGGAGGCAGGATCAGGGACTGGGTGGGATCCTGAGGGAAACACACCAAGTGCTGTGTGCATGTATATTTGTATCACTTTGAGCCTCATTATGACCTATAATTACAATGTAGTAACAAAAGTATAAATGAAGACTCTTCCATGCATTCCCTTCCTTTCTCTGCTCACTTCCCTGTCAGATTTAGGATGTCTTCAAAGAGGACCTTTGCTCCCAAGGGCCCTGTTTAAAATTCTACTCTCTCAGTGAAGTGTGAAGAACAGTCAGAGATGCTGAAAGATATCTGATGTGTGAGATTCTTCCCAAGGAGTAGTGACTGACTGAGATCCCAGAGGACTCCAGAGAGTGAGACGCAAGAGGAGAGGGGCCCTGTTGTCCTCGAGGAGGAGAGTAGACAGGGGAGACCTGGGGTCTGTCAGTGGTAGGGTGGTGTATTGGGTCAAGATGACTGCAGGCTCTGGGGCCATTTTTGCAGGAGGGCTTTTAGAAGGTTTGCAGTTAATGAATTGACCAACCAGTAAGCACAATTGTAACATCTGTCACCCACACTGTGTGTGTCTTCTCTTTATAGTGACACTCCCAGCCACTCCCTGTCACCTTCCTTTTGTCACATTCTCATAGCACCTATGGCTCTTTATTAACTTGCTCATTCCTTCATGTGCCTGTTTGTTGTTACTCATCCTCATAGACCAGCAGCTCCATGAGGGTACGGATGCTGCTGCATCCCAGGGTCTGGGATGTCCCCGGTACCTGGGACACTGCAAGGGCTCTATAAAGTTATTGGTTAGCTGAAAGAATAAATAAATGAATGTTTATTTACCAAATAATCACCACCACCACAGTGACAACTACCATTTGTTGAGTTCTGGGATGGGCTGGCCCCTGTGCTCAACACGTTTCTTCTCCCTTTTGTTTGTTTTTGTGGTATTGAGTATTGAACCCAAGGACATTTTACCCCTAAGCTACACACCCAGACCAGCCTATTTTTTTTTTTTTTTTGAAACCGGGTCTTTCCAAGTTGCTGAATGTCTTGCTAAGATGCTGAGGCTGGCCTTGAACCTGTGATCCTCCTGTTTCAGTCTCCCAAGTACTGGGATTACAGGCATGTGCCACCCACATGGCCTTTTCATCTCATTTAATCCTCAAAATCAGCCCTTGGAAATGAGAATTAATGTGTTTACAGATAAGGAAAATGAGTCACCGTGATGTTGGACATGCTGCACCGAGTCACATGGCCAGTTAGTGGTGGGTCTGTCTGGGACCTTGATATTTAGCAAGTTAAGGTGTAATCCCTGGAGATGTCAGCTTTAGGTAGTAACTTCAGAGATGGGCTCTTCAAAGGAAGCAGGTGTGCCTTCTGGGTGAGTGTTGGGCAGCCAGGATCCAGGAGGTTAGGTGGAGATGCCCACACAGCCCCATCAACATGGCGCTGTGGAGCAGGTTTATCCCTGACCTGGGTTCCTGGTGGATATTTTGAGCACTTGTGAATTATTTAGGTGCTGAAGCAGAAATGCTTCCTTGCACTGAATCCTAACTCAAAACGGTGCTGAAATTAAAGCCAAGAGGCTCAATAGCGATTTAGTTATTTTTTTCTGTTAATGAATAGGGGAGAAAAAACAACCCTGAACCCATCAGCCATATGTTTTGCTTTCTTGGTGCTCTTTCCTGGCTCTCCAAGTGGCCCCTTGGTGCTTGTGAGTGTTTTTGTTTTTATGATATCATATTTTGCAAAATACCTGAGAGCCATTTTCTCCATCCTGGGTGCCTGGAGAATACTCATTTTGATCCATTTTCTTGCCAGGAAAGCCGAAACTGAGAGAAACAAGGCCTACAGAGCACCCTGGTCTCCGCTGGCTCCCTCCCCAAGCCTTGGTGCTTTCCCTCCTCCTCAACAATGGGGGGATCGGGCGAGCCTATTATGAATCTATGTAGCATATTACATACTGTAAAGTATCTTGAATTCTGTTTATTGGTCATTGCTAAGTGTCATTAAGTAGGGAGGGAGGAGAATTTGAATAGAATCAGGGCCCAACACCAGGCTTGGTTTGGTGAGTTAGCCCCGGCCAAGGCAAGACTTCTAAGAGGGACCAGTGCTGCTGCTCCTCCTCCTCCTGGTGCAATGCTCCTCCCTGGTCACTGTAATTATACATCATAGTGAAGTTCAGAGTGACACACACATGCAGGCAGCATTCACTGTGTGCTTCCCTTTGGTTCCCACCCTGCATACACTTTCTATAGATTGTCTTTACATGGATACAAGTAACTTCATGTATGAGCAAAGGGTTATTTGCATATCATAACTCCCCTTTCTCCTCCCCCTCCCTCCTCTCCTTCTCCCCTTCCACCATTCCCTTAGTGTCTCCCTCCATTTATTTGCAGTCTTTTTTTTTTTTTTTTTATTCAGTACTGGGGATTGAACCCAGGGGGCATTCTACCTCCAAGCTACACCCCAAGCCCTATTTTTATTCTTTATTTTGAAACAGGGTCTCACTAAGTTGCAGGGGGACTCACTAAGTAGCTGAGGCTGGCTGCAAACTGGGTCCTTTGGTTTCAGCCTCCCAGGTACTGGGATTACAAGTGTGCGCCACCACACTTGGCTTTGAGGTCTCCTTTATTTCCTAGTTTCTCTCTAGCTTCCACATATGAGTGAAAACATGTGCCTTTTACTTTCTGTGACTGGCTAATCTCACTAAGCATAAAATTCTTGAGTTTCATCTATTTTCCTGAAAATGACATAATTGTGTTCTTTTTTATGGCTGAGTAGAATTCCATTGTATGCATATACCATATTTCATAATTCATTCATCTGTTGATGGACACATAGGCTGGTTCCATAGTTTGGCTATCCTGAATTGGGCTGCTATAAACATGGAAATACATGTGTCTCTATAGCAATCTGATTTCAACGCCTTTGGGAAGATCTCCAAGAGTGGTATGGCCGCGTCCATTCCCAGTGGCTCTGTTCCCAGTCTTTTAAGGAACCTCCACACTTATCTCTATAGTGGCTGTGCTAATTTGCAATCTCAATAGGGTTTCTATTTCCCCACATCCTTGCCAGCAGTTATTGTTGTTTAACTTCTTGGTGATTGCCATTCTAACTGGGGTTAGATGGAATCTCAGTGTAGTTTTGATTTGCATCTCTTGATTGCTAATGAATGATCTCTCACCTTGCACAAGAATCAGTTGCATCTTCTTTTTTTTTTTTTTGCGGTACTGGGGATTGAACTCAGGGGTATTCTACCTCCGAGCTATACCCCCAGCCCTATTTTTTATTCTTTATTTTGAAACCGAGTCTCACTAAGTTGCGGAGTGCCTCACTAGGTAGCTGAGGCTGGCCACGAACCCGGATCCTCGGGTCTCAGCCTCCCGAGTGCTGGGATTACAAGTGTGCGCCACCATGCCTGGCTTCAGTTGCATCTTCTTAAGGATGGTTTATGCTGCCCAGTCTCTGAATGGGATCCTTGTACATCTTTGAAAAACAGCTTTATTGGGATGTAATACACATGCCACACAATCCACCATGTGAAGTGTACAACTCAATGATTTTTAGTATACTCACAGAGTTCTATATCTATCACCACAGTCAATTTTGTTGTTATTATTATTGATAGTAGTTGGTACTGGGGGTTGAACCCAAGGGTGTTCCACCTCCGAGTTACACCCCTAGACCTTTTAATTTTTTATTTTGAAACAGGGTCTTACTAAGTTGCTGAGAGTCTCACTAAATTGCTGAGGCGGGCCTTGATCCTGTGCACTACCACACCCAGCTACTGTAGTAAATTTTAGAACCTTTTATCACCACCCCTCAAAGAAGTCCATATCCCCCAATTGTTACTTCCCTCAATTGCTGTATTTCCCCCAGTCCTAGGCAACCACTAATTTTCATGTCACTGGACATTCACGTAAATGGAACCATGCAATATGTGGACTTTGTGATTGGTTTCTTCCAGTTAGCACAGTGTTTTCAAGATTCATACATGTTGTGGCATGTATCAATGTTTCATGTCTTCTTACTGCCACATAATATTCCATTATACAAATATGATATTGTTTATCCATTCACTGTTGGTTGGTATTTATGTTGTCTCTACTTTCTGACTTAAAAATGCTGGGGTCGGGTGTGGTGGCCTAGGCCTTTGGAGTTGGCCTTCTACTTTACAGTGGCTAGCTTTGCTTATCACAAGATCCATGGGAAATAAAAAGATTTAAAGCGACTTGCTTTTAAAAGTCAGTGACAGATGTCATCCTGTCACACCCACAACCGAAGTCATGAACGTTTCTAAGATGGTTGTGTTTTTATGAAGACACTGGATGTCAAGCTCATGGCATGGAAAGTGTGTTTTCTAGCTTCTCTAGGTTCTCAAAGAATGCACAGATAGGCAGAGCCAGATCCCTGGAACAGCACGAGTGTGTTTGTTTAAGGTCTTTATTTAAGGTTGCTGTAGGTTCACATGCAGTATAAGCAGCAACAACAAGATCCCAGCCTTGGAAGCATTGTGCTGAGGGAGAATGAAGGTTTACCGAGGGACTGGAAGATAAGTCGAGAAGTGTGCCAAGAAGCCCACGTGGTTTCTCTGCCATCACGTCCCTGTTTATCCCAGGATGAGGACAATATGATCAAACAATCAAAGGATCTGCTTGAGGGAGAGCTTATGTATTGATGATGATTATTCAGCTTTCCAATTATTCTGACCTAAACTAGATAAACCTAGTAACAGTACCCCTTCTCTTCTGCCTATCATTACTCTTGGGGGCCTCTGCTCACTTTGAATCTTTCTAGTCATGGCTACAGCTGTGGGTCCCAATCCACTAAACTTTTAAGAGAAATGGAGCCTGCTAAAGATTTCATTGTCACTTAGACCTAATTCATACTGGGAAAAACAATCCTCTAAGTAAGGCAAGGAATGTAAATGAGCTAATGATTGTAAACTCAGTCAGTGTAGTACCTAGCATATTGTTTTAAGTTTGGTGTTATTGATCCAACACCTACTTATTGAGTATCTGCTCTATGTTAGGCATCACTTGAGGTTTTAGGGATATAACCAAAAGACCAAACATACTGAAATCACTGTCTGACTACATGGGATTTACATTCTGCTGAGGGGAGACAAGAAAAAAAAATAACAACAATGGAGTATGTTGGTTACTGGTAAATGCTTTGGATAAAAAGTAGAAGAGGGAATGAGGTGGTGAAGTGCAGGGGGTGGGGTGGTGGGAGTGGAGATTGATTTCAGCTTTAAGCGAGGTGATCAGGGAAGAGCACCTCAAGAAGGTGACATTAGAGTAGAGGTTGGCAGCCCATTTCTGTAGAAGGCCAGGTAGTATGTGTGTTAGACTTGGCTGGCCAGTGACTCAGCTCTTGAAGTTCAAAAGCAGCTGTAGGGATGGGGGTGTAGCTCAGTGGTAGAGTCCTAGCATGTGCAAGGCCCTGGGTTTGGTCCCCAGCAACCCAATCATGAGACAAAACAAATAACAAAAGCAGCTGTAGACATTAGATGAAGGAATGAATGTGGCTGTATTCTCATAAAACTTTATTTACAGAAACAAGCGATAGGCTGGGCTTGGGAGGGGGCTGGGGGAGTGTTTGCTGTTTATCAATGCCTGCATTAGAATAAAAATGTGAAAGTGATGAGAAGCCAGGTCTTGTGCATAAGGAATAGCCTGTGCAAAGGTCCTGAGGTGGGCTGGTGGCCAGCTTTAGTAAAGAACAGGAGGAGCCAAGTAGACAAGAGGAAGGGCAATAGGAGATGAGGTCAGATGACAGGGGTCAGTCCTAGAGGGATTTGTAAACCAGTGTACACTCAACAAATGTTTGTTAAGAATAAAAGGAACAAGCCGGGTGTGGTGGCGCAACCTTGTGATCCCAGCATTTGGGAGGCTGAGGCTGGAGGATCCGGGTTTGCAGCCAGCCTCAGCTACCTAGTGAGGCTCTCCGCAACTTAGTGAGACCCTGTTTCAAAAAAAACAAAAAGAATAAAAAATACGGCTGGGGGTATAGCTCAGAGGTAGAATGCCCCTAAGTTCAATCTCCCGTACCCCCCTCCCCTCCTCCCCCCCAAAAAAAGAGTAAAAGGAACAATCTAGGAACTTAACAATTGACTTCTTAACAATTGAAGTATGATCAGCATTTTAAAAGTATGCAAAGTCATAAAAAAAGTCGTAAGTGTGCACACTGATCCAGTTTTATAACATGAACACCCTTGAGTGACAACACCTAGATCCAGCAGCTCAGCATGACCAGCTCTCCAGGATCATCCTTCTCCCCCGTGCCTTCCCGCAGCCATAGCTCCCTGAGGTGACCACTGTCCTGCCTTCTAACACTGCTGCTTAGCTTCCCCTGTTGTCTAACTTTACATAACTTTGGGTAAAAGACACCAGGTGATATAAACTCTTTTGTCTTTTTGTGTTTGGTTTTTTATAATAATGTTTGTGAGATTCATCCTTTCTGTTGCTTGTAGTTATAATTTAAAAATTCTCACTGATGTATGGAAGTCAATTCAATGAATAGTCTGTATTATTATTATAATTATAATTATTATCATTATTATTTGTAGTAGTACTGGGGATTGAACCTAAGGGTATTCTACCTCTGAGATATATCCTCAGCCCCCTTTTTTTTGTGGTACTGGGGATTGAACCCAGGGATATTCTACCTCTGCTCCATTTTATTCCTTATTTTGAAACAGGGTCTCACGAAGTTGTGGAGGGCCTCACAAGTTGCTGAGGCTGGCTGCAAACCTGCGATCTTCCTGTCTCAGCCTCCCAAGTACTGGAATTACAAGTGTGTACCACCACACCCAACAACCCTCAGTCCTTTTAAAAAAACTAAAAACTAAAAACTAAAAAAAAATTGAAACTGGGTCTTCCTAAGTTGCTGAAGTTTTCACTAAATTGCTGAGGCCGGCCTCAAACCTGCAATCCTCCTGTCTTAGTCTCTCAAGTGCTGGAATTAGAGGCATGTATCACCACACCCAGCTATTATTTATTTATTTATTTTTTTGTGGTACTAGGAATTGAACTCAGGGGTGTTCTACCTCCGAGCTATACCCCCAGCCCTATTTTTTTTATTCTTTATTTTGAAACCAGGTCTCACTAAGTTGCGGAGTGCCTCACTAGGTAGCTGAGGCTGGCCGCGAACCCGGATCCTCTGGTCTCAGCCTCCCGAATGCTGGGATTACAAGCGTGCGCCGCCACCATGCCCGGCTCTATTATTCAATTTTTAAAAGACTATGAATGGACATTTAGTTGTTTCTAGTCTTGGCCACTGCCAACTACTTCGCTTGCTTTAACTTTTTGATGTTTAATAAATAGTGAACTCTGACATACACAGAGTCTACCATGTTCGGAGGCTTTGGGAATTCTGGGAAAAGAGCTTCAAATGTCTGAGCAACACGGTAGGCCTGAACTATTGACTGACCTGTGCAGGGACAAGGCTGCTCCCTGCCGTCTCCCAGGAGTTCAGAGCTGACCAGTGCTGTGGCGGCCCAAGGGCCTGGCTGTGCAGTGGACATCTGAGTTGGTGAGTTTGCTCAGGCTGCCGCTGGAGCACTCTGTCCTCCCCTTTGCATCCTTCTGGAAGATGTTTGTTTGTTCCAAAATGAGGCTTCTAGGTGGAGGGGCCTCTGTGGCTCTCAAGAGATCCTCGATAGCATGATCTGTGGGACCATGAAGATCCTTCCATCTTGAGATCTATGTACCAACCACACATGAGAACTAAGCTTCTGGGGCAGTTACTACTTTCTTATTACATTGTAGGAAGGAATTTAAACACCTGGGCAGCTCAAGATGGAGTCTCTTTAGAGAAGGGAACATTGTGTTTGTGAATGCTTTTCATGAAGTGCTCGGGCAGCACTGGGGACTGGCAACTTTTTGATGATTTTGAAGCTGACCTTTTTGAAAGCACAGTTCTTGTGCTGAAAAGGCAGAGCAGGTGCGTTTGGCAGCTGGAGAGTCAGGAGGTGGAAATCCGATCGCTTTGTTAGGAGGACCTTGGTGGCATTCCTGTTCCTCCTGGCTCTCCTGGGCCACCTGTGCTATCACCCCTCTGCTCAGCCAGCAGGCCTCCACCCCATCTGTAAGTCATCCTCTTAGTAAACAGAATGGCCCAGCTGCCAATCTGGTGGCCTCAGCATTTGGCTAATCTTAGATCACCCCTGTGTCGTCACCTGGAGCCACGCAGCCTTCAATGTCCTCTCTGAGCACCTAAGGATTAGTCGGGAGGGGGAAGTCCTCCTTCTGGACTCTTCTGAGTCAAGGTGCCCAAAGAAGGTGAAAGAGTGAGAAAATTTAGTAGGCTGGAAAAAGCAAGAGAGAAGGTGGCTTTCAAGTTAGCAGAGCTGAGCTTGCTCTCCATTTACAGATGTAGGCTGTATTTTGTGGGATTCCCCAGCAGAATAAATATTTCTAGATCATTCCATTGCTTCTTTGTGAATCATCATAGCATATTCCTTTTATAGTGCATTCTTATAGGAAGGGGGCTCTTCTTCTCCCACGCGGAAGGACTTTTTACAACAGGCATGGACATCTGGCACAGGGTAGATGCATGAAAATTGTTTGCTGAAGGAATGAATGAAAAATATTTTTGAGCTTCTTACAGTATCTCTGGCTTCCCACTACTTTGGGGCTCCCAGAACCCAACATTGCTTGTTGTTTGACCCTAGATGACCCAGTCTGATTACCCAATGTCTCCCAGAAGATTTCTGGTTATTAATTAATTAGCTAATTAATTAATTCACTCATTCATTGGATATTTACTATGAGAAGATCTTGGGAATCTAGCAGTGAGAGGCTGACAGCAAACACAAATTATGACAGCTGGTGATAGATTCTAGGTAGAAAGATAAAATTGGGTGCTATCGTTTGGATCAGGGATGTCCCCTAAAGTCTGGAGTGTTGAAGGCTTGGTCCCCGGTGCAGCAGTGTCCAGAGGTGGGGTCTTGGGGACACAGCTGGATCCTGAGGGCTCTCGTCTGCTCAGTGGGTTAGTCTCCTGATGGATTCATAGCTGAATGGACTCTCTGGAGGAGATGGGAGCTAGTGGAAGGGAGTGGGTCCTTGGGGACTCTATCTTGTTCCAGCCCCTTCCCCTCTGTCTCGGCTTCCTGGATGCCACAAGGTGAGCAGCTGTGCTTGGCCACCATCTCCTCCATGACACCCTATGTCACCACTGGCCTAAAAGCCATGGAGCCAGCTGACTGTGAACTGAAACCTCTGAAACTGTGAGTCAAAGAAAACCTTTCCTCCTGTAAGTTACTTTTCTCAAGCACTCTGTCACAGCAAAGGCAAGCTGACTAACACATTGGGTAAGGAAGATTAGAGAGAAGCAGCCTGGGAGAGGTACCTCTCTTTACAGGGTGGTCTGCGAAGGCCTCTCTGATAAGGTGCTATTTGAGCAGAGGCCTGGAGGGGGGGCAAGCAGATAGATGGGAGAAGAATGTTCCAGAAAGGGAAAAGGTGTAAAGGTCTTGAGGCAGAAGAGAGTTTGGGTGTTTGAGGAACTTGAGGGAGGGGGATAGGGCTAGGAGAGAAGCCTAGAAAGATGGTGGTGGGCCATCCTGAGCGTCTTATAGGTCACTTGAAGAACTTTGGGAGCCATTGGAAGATTTTGGTAGAGACTGGTTAGGTGGGTGTTTTAAAAGAGGATCACTCGAACCGGGCGTGGTGGCACACGCTTGTAATCCCAGCATTCGGGAGGCTGAGATCAGAGGATCTGGGTTCGCAGCCAGCCTCAGCTACCTAGTGAGGCCCTCTGCAACTTAGTGAGACCCTGTTTCAAAATAAAGAATAAAAAATAGGGCTGAGGGTATAGCTCAGAGGTAGAATGCCCCTGAGTTCAATCTCCATTACCGCCAAAAAAAAAAAAAAAAGAGGATCACTCACTTTCTGTGATGAGTGTAGGCTCCAGCAAGACAGAGGCAAATATAGGATAACCTGTTAGGGGGTTAGAGATGTGCCATTGGGTAGTGAGAAGTTTTAGGGTGTCCACAGCCACCAGAATGTCCATTGACCACTGACTCAGGAGAGATGGATTGACACTGGCCTGGCCTTGGAGAGGAAGCTGGTAAGGACCAGCCCAAGGGTAGGTCTGGGTATCAGCAGCATTCAGTGCCCACCGCAGGTCACAGCAGGATGCTGAGTGTCTTTCTCTCTTGCCACCGCCCATGCCCACCACTGTCACTAGCAGCCTCCACCCTGGAGCAGGAGAGTTTCAGTGGGTGTTAATTACACAAGGTCTCAATAAGCCATGGTTCCTCCCTTTTCTGTTGAGCCTTTTTCTGTCCACGATTCCCACAAATCCAGGCGGGGCACTGCTTTCTGCAGATTCCTCTGGCCTACACTCCTCTGGTCCATTGGCTGGGGGCGTGTGGCCCTGGAATGTGGGCTGTTTACACCCGTAGGTCTTTTTGCAGTAGCTCATCATCGCCATTTGGATCCTATATTGTGAATCTACTGCTGAGTAACAGATGACCACACACTCAGCAGCTTAAACCAACACCCATTTAGGAGCTTGGTAGGCTGGAAGTCTGGGCAGGCTTGGCTGGGTTCTGTGCTCAGGTGTCAGGAGGCTGCACTCGGGGTAGTGACCAAGGCTGGATTTGTTGTCAAGGTCATAGACATTGGTGGTAGAATCCAGTTTGTTGTGGTCTTAGAACCGAAGTCCTCTTTTTCTTGCTGGCTGTTGGCTGGGAGTCACTTCAGATTCTAGAGATCATCCTATTCCTCGTCAGGTGGTTCCCTCCACCGTCAAGCCAGCCAGTGTATCAAGTTCTTCTTGTATTTTGACTCCAAATTCCCCTCTCCACACACTGGAGAAAGCACTCTTCTTTCAGGGCTCTCTTATATTTGGCTTACATAGATAACCTGAGATCAACTGTGCCACCTACCATAGCTCGGTAACAGTACCATCACCATGGAAGTGTTGTCTCAGCTTGTTGACAGGCTTTGGGAGTCAGGACAGGGCACCACTGGAGGGCCATTTTAGAGATTCTGCCTACCCTGATGGCCTTTTGCTACCAATACCAGTAGTATTTGCAGACCTAACTCTGCCTTCATGACCAGTTTACTCTGGTGGTTACTACAGTGTTTTTATTTCTGAGACCTGAGTTCTTCCTTTCACAGAGAGACTGTTGGCATTCTGAAGCCACACAAGGTCCCAGAACCCAGCACTGGCAATCAGCAATCAGTGTTTACTGTTTCTGTCTGACTCCAAATGGCAGGAGACCAAGGAAATGATGACCTATTATATCATTATATGACCATTAAAGCTTCTCATTAAAGTAAAATTATGAGGGCTGAGATGTTGAAGGCATTTCTGTGGTTTGATTTTTTTTGTATTGGAGATTGAACCCAGGGATGTTCTACTGCAAGCTACACCCTGAGCCCTTTTTTTATTTTGAAATAGGGCTTCTCTAAGTTGGGGGGTCTTACTAAGTTGCTGAGACTGGTATTGAGCCTGCAGTTCTCCTGTCTCAGCCTCCTAAGTACTGGGATTACAGGCATGCGCCACCACACCTGACATGTGGGTGTGGTTTGAAGTCTCCTGAATCATAATCATAGAGGCAGCCTCTGCACTCCCTGTGCATCTATTAACCCATCACAACCAGCTTCCTGGAACACTTCTTGTGGTCTAGCCATTGTGTTCTTTCACAGGTCTATTTATTAAAAAACTCTTCCTTCTATTGAGTCCCTAACAGTGTCCTTCTGACTTTCCACAATGCATTCATTTCCTTAATTAATCTTGCTGTGATTTTAGGCTCATCTTAAACTCCTGAGCTCAAGTGAACCTCCTCTTTCAGCTTTCTAGGAAGCAAGGACTACAGGTGTGTGCCACCGTGCCCACCTTGGAATGTAGGCTCCATCCAGGCCTAGACCCTTCTCTGTTGTACTCACCACTGTCTCCCCAGCTCCTGGCACAGTGCTCAGTACATAGTGGGGACCAATAAATATTTATTGCCTGGGATGCAGTTTCCCTTTGGCTCATGCTGAAGTGTCTGTGTGTTCTCGCTGATTGATGTGACCCAGTCTTGAGATCCCTCCCAAATCTTTACCTAGAAGCAGGTAGTGCTTTGGGTCTTAAATCCTTTTCAGAACAAGGTGCATAAATGTGTAAATAGACTTAGGATTCAGGCACTTGAGAGACGTTGCTTTTTATAAGGAACAGGTTTTGGTGTTTGATTTCAATTGTACCTCATTTGAAGCTGCAGTGTGAAGGAGGAGGTAAATTCATTATATAGAAGAAAGCATATTAAACACAGACCTGCCTTTTTCTCTTTCTACTCAAGTGCATGGAGTCACTTAATCAGATGCATCTCTCTGTGTGAGTACTGGCTGCAGGGAGGAAGATGACCTCACGAACAAAAGGAAGAAATTCCTCCCAAGAACAAATGGGAGCTGCGGTTGCCTTGCTGCTTGGCTTGTGACATGCAGTCGTGTTACTATCCAGAAGCAGCAGATAGGATTTTCCTGGTGGGCACTTGCTGTGATATTCTAATATTATTGATCAATTAAAAAAAAAGCCCGTAGCTTTGTAAAATGTAATTTTCAATCAATTTGTAATTTGTATCATTTTTCTACAAGAAAAATGTATGCGATTATGTCTATAAGAAATTGCAAGGTATATCCACTGTCTTCGTAGCTCAACTCTGTCACCAGAATGTATCCTAATGCTCCTATGAAAGAACATTTCATGTTTATAAAAATTTCAAGACACAGCTCTGCTGTCTGAAAAATTAATGGGGCACCTTATGTGTATAATAAGGGGTCTTGCCTTGTCCTCATGACATTTGTTTCTCCTCCTCCCAACAGATACTTACAGATTCCTGTGATATGTAAAGTACAGTTTTTTTCATGTTTTTATTGTTGCATTATAGTCTCATATTATAATGTTGTTCACAGTAATAATGACATACATGCACACAGCCCTTGGTGGCCTTTCCCCTGGCCCCTCTCCATTCCCCTTCCCCATACAGGGTATTGAGATTGGCATTGGTATTCTCACATTTGTACACAATGTCGATGGAAGTAATTCTTTGATTGATATTCCTCCCCCCTCCCCTTCCCTTAGACCACCTCCCTGGCTCCACTGAGGTTTCTCCTTCATTATCTGAAGTCCCTCTGGTATCCTAATTACTCCCTAGTTTCCGAATATGAGAGAAAACACATGACCCTTCACTTACTGTGCAGTTTTTAAGTAGGACTCTTTAAAAGAGAAATCTCTACTCATATCATATAAGATCCAGAAAAGCAATTATAGAAAACAATTATTTATTCTCTTTTAACACTGTTAGATAAATAGCCAAATGATGAGATTTGGATATGTTTCACATGTATTATGCAAATAATTTTTTTAAGTAGAGCTCATCATTTTAGGTGAGGAATTTTAGTTAATTCTTTTTTTAGTGATCTCTCCCAATAGTGTACCTAATAATTAACTGACAGATGATAATTAACTGAGATGATTATAAAGCATTGGGCCTAAGTTATAAAGTGCTAGAGAGAAGCTAACCTCTGTTCTCCAATCTTCTCTCCTCCAAACCCATATTCTGCTATCTCTATATATTTGTATGTTGTTAGAATACAAAGAATGTATTGTAATTCTACAATCTTTTTAGTTAACTGTCTTGGTTAATTAACTGAGTCACTCATTCAGTAAACACTCATGGGACTCCTCTGCTTATAGTACTAGAGATGGAGAGAAGAAAAAGCTCTCCAAGAGGAGGCTGAGAGACCAAGGAGCCTTGCCTTGAACAATTCTATAGACCAATGGTTCTTGTGCGGCCACACCCCCAATGCTGACACTTTGTGTAAGCATGAGTGTGTGTGTGTGTGTGTGTGTGTGTGTGTGCGCGCACAAGCCCATGCACTGTATTTAGGCTGACAGCCCTGGAATATGTTAGAGTAGGAAATGTACATTCAGGATGGTTAAAAAATTAATATATTTTACTTTTTAAAGCAGCTTTAGAATAAAAAATTATGCAGAAAATACAGAGAATTCCCATCCGCCTCCTCTTTTCTTTCTCCTTTTTTCCTATTAACAGCTTTTATTAGTCAGTTGTTAAAATTGATGAACCATTGTTGACACATTATTATTAACTAAAGTTCCTATTTTACATCAGGATTTATTCTTGGTGTTATACCTCTCTATGGTATTGGCGAATGTCATATATCCACAACTGGAGTGTCACACAGAATATTTCTTTTTTTTTTTTTTTTTTTTTTTTTTTTTTTTTTTGCGGTACTGGGGATTGAACTCAGGGGCATTCTACCTCCGAGCTACACCCCCAGTCCTATTTTGTATTCTTTATTTTGAAACCGAGTCTCACTAAGTTGCGGAGTGCCTCACTAGGTAGCTGAGGCTGGCCGCGAACCCGGATCCTCCGGTCTCAGCCTCCCGAATGCTGGGATTACAAGCGTGCGCCACCACGCCCGGCTCACACAGAATATTTCACTGTCCTAAAAATTTCTTGTGCTCTGCCTGTTCAGTCTTTCTTCCTAATCTCTGGAAACCATTGATCTTTATACTTTCACCACAATTTTAATTTTTATAGTTAAAATCATATAGAATGTAACCTTTCAAACTAGCTTTCACTCAGCATTATACGTTTCAGCTTCCTACATGGCTTCCATTGTCTGGATATACCACAGTTTATATAGCCTATTGGGGATATCTTCCTTGCATTCAAGATTTGACAATTATGAATCAAGTTTCTATAAACTTTCCATATGCAATTTTTTTTGGTGTGTGTTTGGTACTAGGAATTGAACCTAGGGGCATTGAATATCAGAGCTACATTCCTAGCCTCTCCTTTTTTTGTGGTACTGGGGATTAAATCCCAGGGCCATTCTATTTGTGAGCTAGATGCCCCTGCCCCCAGCCCTTTTTATTTTTTTATTTTGAAACAGGGTCTTGCTAGGTTGCTGAGAGTTGCTAAGGCTGGTCTAGAACCCGTGATCCTCCTGTCTCAGCCTCCCAAGTACTGAGATTACAGGCGTGTATGTACCACCATGCCTGGCAACCCCCTGCCCTTTCCCTTTTTTTCTTTTTTCTTTTTTTTTTTTTTTTGCAGTACTGGGGATTGAACTCAGGGGCATTCTATCTCTGAGCTACACCCCCAGCCCTATTTTTTATTCTTTATTTTGAAACCAAGTCTCACTAAACTGCGGAGTGCCTCACTAAGTAGCTGAGGCTGGCTGCGAACCCGGATCCTCTGGTCTCAGCCTCCCGAATGCTGGGATTACAAGCGTGCGCCACCACGCCCGGCTCCCCCTGCCCTTTTGAAACAGGGTCTCGCTAAGTGCCAAGGCTGGCCTCAAACCTGAAATCCTCCTGTCTCAGCCTCCCAAATAACTGGGATTACAGGATATGCTGTGTACAGGATTTAAAACTCTTATATAAACGTAAGTTTTAAATTCATTGGGGTAAATACTAAGGAGCACTAGTGCTGGATTATATGGTAAGGCTCTGTGTAACTTGTCAAGAAACTACCAAATCACTTTATGTTCCTCCCAATAATGGACAACAGTTCCAGTAGTTCTACCTCCTTCCCAGCATGTGGTGGTGTTTGAGTTTTGGGTTTCAGTGATATCTCATTGTAGGATACTTTTTGGTATTCTTAGGTAATTTTACTAGGTACTTGAGAATCATGAATGTGCTACAGAGAGAGAGAGAGGCAGAAGTGGAAAACTCTCACCTCAGTGCATTCGATTTCTGGGTTCTACCTTCTTTGGAAGGTACTTCTTTTCATCAGTGTTTTTACTCTTTAGTTTAACTATTTTCATTAAGAGTCTGGCATGCTGAAAGCTTTTTGAGGGCCTCTCATCAGCTCTCTGTTCAGATGGAGTTCTTTCCTCTATAGCACATCCTTCACACCTCCTCAGTTTTAAAGAGCTGGCCCTCTTGTGACTGTCATCTCATTGTCAGTGTGGTGACTTTGCAGCTGATTTGCCCTCGAGGGAAAAACATCTTGCTGTCATGTGTATGCTGGTGTCATTTGAGACAGTACCTCACACAGAACTTTTGTTTACATAGGCAATCCTATGGCATTTCCTAAGTTGGATTAGCGTTAGTATCCTTATGGGGTCAGTGTCAGTACTAGTTATGATCAGTCATTAGCTTCACCATTTTTTCCTGTTGCTGGGAGATTTTTTTGCCTTCTGGCGACAAAGTCAACGATTTAGTAAATCTGCAAGGTTATTGCCAAGTGACAGGCACATTTTGCATATCATGCCCCCATCAATAGTCCAAAGAACTAATATGGTAGATCTTATGGTAAAGCCTTTCTTGATCTTGTAGATATTTTTCTCAAATGTTGCTTTTCTCAGCTTATTCCATTCATATTAATGATAATATTAGCTGAGGAAGAGAGCTGGGAGTCTCATCTAGGAGCTATTTACTTGATAAATACACAGCTTTTGCTTCTATTATAATTTTTTTGGGGGGGGTGGGCATGGTTTTGAGGAAGGATGTTGAAGGAATATTCCTGGCCAGAATTGAACAATGCAACTTTGCATGATAATGAAATATTTAGCACTGTCCAGTATAGAAGTCACTAGCCACATGTGTCTACAGAACAATTAAAATGTGACTAATGTAGACGAGTGTGGTGGCACACACTTGTAAACCCAGTACTTAGGAGGCTGAGACAGGAGGATTGCAGGTTCAAGGCCAGACTCAGCAATTTAGAGAGACCCTGTTTCAAAATAAAAATAAAAATAAAAAATAAAAAGGGCTAGGAGTATAGCTCAGAGGTAGAATGCCCCTGGGTTCAATACCTGCCACTTAAAAAATGTGATTAGTGCAATTAAGGAACTATATTTTAAATTTTATTTAGTTTCAATTAATTTAAGTATAAATTTAAATAGTCCCAAGTAGATAGTGACTGAGAAAGCTGAGAAAGGCTTTACCATAAGATCTGCCATATTAGCTCTGTAGACTATTGATAGGGGGCATGATATGTAAAATGCTGATGTGCCTTAACATAAACTGTTGAGTGTTTGCTGTTTTCTTTGGCCAAATGATAGAGACCTTATGAGCAGAGCAACTAAATTAAATCTGCCAAACTTTTGGCTTATTATCTCCTATCATGGAGTTTGAGATGATTGCTTAAAAATGTTTCTCCCTTTGATTTTGTGTGTGCCAAATTTGGTCCCATATGGTTCTCCAGAATTTTGTAGATAAGATCCAGGAGGCTTAAGGAAAATAATATTTTAGTCTTTCTTTGATGAGCTCTGTCACCCAGGACAAAGAATGGAACAATTCTGAGCTTTGGTTTCCCAGGTACAATAAGGACCATGGAGAATACCATCAAAATATCTAGTTTCAGTGGTGGATATTATATGGGTAGAGCCATTGAATGAATTCTTTATGCTCTGGGGGATTCAGATTTGGAGACCAGAGAAGTGCCAGAGACTGCCAAATGTATTAGTCAGGATCGGTTAGGTTATGCTGCAACAACAAATTCATCATGTGCCCCAAAGGTTCCATTCTTTCTCCTCCAAAATCTGATTTTGTTGGGCAATTGCTGAGGACAATTAAACTGTCCTGGCTGCTTCTATCTTCTGTCTTTATCATAAAAGCCACAAAGATCCCTGCTGGAGAGAAACAGAGAGACTTGGAAGGTAGCATACCCATTAATAAATGTTTTGATCCCCACATGACTAAACTCCTTCTGCTCACACGCCACTGGTAGCCAGCCGCAAATGGCTGGAGAACTTGAAGGAGCCATGGATATTTGGTAAGTAGTAAATGTCTTTTCCATACCAAGCACTTGGAAAAATTCAAATGCTTTAGAATGACTTTGGAATCTTCAACTATTTTTTTTTTGCGGTACTGGGGATGGAACTCAGGGACATTCTACCTCCAAGCTACACCCCCAGTCCTATTTTTTTTTTTTTTTTGCGGTACTGGGGATTGAATTCAGGGGCATTCTACCTCCGAGCTATACCCTTATTTTTTATTCTTTATTTTGAAACAGGATCTCCCTAAGTTGTGGAGTGCCTCACTAGGTAGGTGAAGCTGGCCGCTAACCTGGATCCTCCGGTCTCAGCCTCCCAAATGCTGGGATTACAAGCGTGCACCACCACGCCGGGCTCCCAGCCCTATTTTTTATTTTTTATTTTGAAACAGAGTCTCACTAAGTTGCAGAGGACCTCACTAAGTAGCTGAGGCTGGCTGCGAACCTGCAATCTTCCTGTTTCAGCCTCCCAAATACTGGGATTACAAGCGTGTACCACCACGCCTGATTTGGAATCTTCAATTATTTTCACCAAGTTACTTAGGTAAAATTTGGAGGTTGTGCAAAATGTTTTTATTTCTAGGCTTTAGTCACACTTTGGAATTTAATCAAATACCCCATTTCTCAGTAAATTTAGCTTTCATTTTTAACATTTGCTTTTGCAGTGCTAATTTGCGTTTGAGAGCCCTTGGGCACAGGTGCTCATAAATAAAAAAAAAATTATGGTAATAATTTCATTATCCAGCTGGATGGCTTTTAGTTCACTCTTTTGGGATGTGAACTGGAATCCAAGTGGAAAGAGTATTGTGTGTGATTCCCTCTGGCTTGTGTTGAACTTGGGCATTACTGTGGCGTTTTATAAGCACACTGTGATTTGTTTCATTTATTTCTAGTTTTATGAGACCCTGTGTATTTACTATAGACCCTAGAGAATACAATTTTCATTTATAATATCCAGCTTTAAAATGGCAACCATGGATGAACCACTCAGTTTTCCCTAAATTCCCTCTCTCATCTATCACTTTTCCTGCTGTCACAGGGAACTGCAGCAGAGTGTTTTCTGTCATTATATCCCAAATTTCTCTAATCATAGAAATAACCAGTCATTTTCCAAAAATTCAGATCATCTATTTTCAATGGATCTGCAATGGGTCTAAGAATATGTAGTTTAACACATACTGCTTGGTAATTCTTAACATTGGAGTAGTTTATTTTAAGATAACTGTTATGGTTTGAATATAGAATGCCCCCTGGAAAAATGCATGTATTTGCAATGCAAAAATGTTCAGAGGTGAAATAATTGAGTCAGGGTTCTAAGATTATCAGTGAAGGATTAATATTTTGAATGGATTTACTGTGTGGTAATTTGGTGTGATGTGGCTGAAGAGGGTAGGTCACTGGAGGTGTGAGCTGGGTGACTATATTTATATCTCTGCTCCTCCTTTCCTATCCTTCTCTCTGATTCTGGCTGTCATGAGATGAGCTGCTGTCCTCTGCTACATGCCTTGCCACCATGATGTCTGCCTTGGAGCTGGCCAGCCATGGACTGTACCTGTGAAACTGTGAGCTCAAATAAACCTTTCCTTCTCTAAGTTGTGCTTGTCAAGTATTTTGTTCACAGTGATGGAAAAGCTAAAACACTAATCCAGTTGACTTAGGAGTCACACAAGTAAGGTTAATGGTAAAAATTAGCTTGTGGTCTTGATAAAAAATAGTTGATGAATTAGGGTTGCGTTTCATCAGCCTTCCAAATTTTTGTCATCACCCTGCCATTTTCACAAATTATGTAATGGTCTCAAACTATTCACACTATTTATTTAATGTTTTTCTTTCAATGACATGAATCAGTTTATTTAAGTGGGAATTTTATGCTGTGAAATCATAGTTTTGCCATTTAAAAGTGTTTGTGTATCACTTATAAGTTCAGATACTCATTGCAGAACATGCACCATATTTGAGGAATATGGTGTAAAAGAATTCATTGTGCCAGTGTAAGAAGGTCTCATGCTTCTAAAGCACCAGTTTTTAAATTTGTGGACTGCATTATGCCACGTAAGTTTGAGATAGGCAAACATGCTTCTTGAAATTCAAGCACTTACATTCCATTCATAGCTATCAATAATCTTAATTGAAGCAGAACAGTTTTGGTAATGGCAAATACACGGACTTGATAAATATCATTTGTGAAGTTATTTGTTTGACATTGTCTTTATGCCTTTAGCATAGAGATATCTATGTTTATTTATGGTAACCACAAAAAAGTTTTCATATAGCTTTTTTCAGTAAGTACTGAGTCCATCACCATGACTTTTGTTACAGAAAATATGCTCATTGTGTATTTCTCTAAATATATGTGCACATATGTCCACACATGGAGCATCCTCTATGTTCTGTAGGAGATGCTGTGAGAGAAATTTGAATGTGTATATTGTTAATGTCTTTGGCAACTTGAAATAATGTCTAATAATTCTAGCTTACCTGGTAGATGCATTCTTCATAGTTTCTTAGATTTGCCACTAGTCTATCATCTTGATCCCACTTCCCCCTCAGTTTCCACTAATTATTGCAAAATTCCTTGAAAGACTATTTCTATTGTCCCAACCTTTGTTTACCCACTCTAGCCCATTTATCAAGGCCACTTATGACTTCTATTTTATTTGATGCCGTGGTCAGCTCTTGCTTCTCATCATACTTGACTTGTTGGCAGTTTTGGATACATATGGCCTCCATTAGCCTGGAAATTTGGTCTCCCTCCTCCCCATTGCCTGGATTTTCTCCTACCTTCTGCTCTCTACTCCAGTCTCCTTGCTTGACTTTCATTTCTGCTTCTTTTTGTGTTGGGTTCAGAAAAAGACAGTGTGAAAAAGATAAAATTGAATGTAGAGGAATATTTTACAATTTATATAAGTAGATAATTGGAATTAGTAGAATAATTAAATCATGAAATGTTCATAGTAGAATATTGTGCAACTGGTAAAGCATATTTTCTAAGAAAAATTAATGACATTGGAAATGTTCATGACTTCTAAATAAAACAAAAGCAGGATATACAACTGTGTGTACAGAATGATAAAATTTTGTAAAAGATAATGTATGTATATATCTGTTCATACTTATATCACACAAATGCATGGACAAAAGACAGGTATAAATATGTCACAATTTTAAAGATGTTAACTTTTTAAAAAAGAATTCCAAAGGGAACACGTATTTCTCCTATAAAGAAAATTATTTTTAAGAAAGAAATGAAACAAAACTTGCAAATATTTGAGAAAGGCTTCAGATGATGTGGAGTCCAGAGCATGGCAAGGGGACATGGGCGAGACATCTCAGATTTTCCTGAATTACATCTTTTGCTTTTAAAAAAAACTCTCTGCTCAAGTTTTAACATTTTAAATTGATGTAATATCTGTACATATTTATGGGGTACAGATGAATGTTTGATGCATTTATGCAGTGTGTAATGATCAAATCAGGGTAATTAGGAAAATTTAAAACATAAAAAAGCAAAAAAAATTTTACATTGATATGAATTTCAAGAATATCATGCATATTCTCATCCTAGTGTTAGAAGGAAAATAAATGTGGAAAAACATCATGTGATTTTTCTGAATATCTACTATTCCATAGTATTTTGTTCCATTTTATTAATGGAGGATCACACCCTTTCCCTACACACAACCCATAGAGAATTGAGAATGATTAAATACATTTATCCTGCCCACTTGCCCCCTCATATGTGCTAATGGGAGGCAGGAAGAAGGGGGCAGGCTGCAGATCCCCCCTGACTGTCCTGCCTGCTTCATTGTTGGCACAGTTATCATACGGACTTGTCGACCAGGGAGACTAGGAAAATGGGCTTTTAGTTTTTCCAGCTTTTGTGGTGGAAATGACAAGGAGGAAGGGAGTTGGGACTGGTTTTGAGTCCCCAGGAGATAAGGTTAGCACAGGAGAATACTTATGAGTCAACTAATGCTAACAGACAGTAGCATCATGGAATTGCCTCCAGAGGAGCCATGAGGACAGGCCTGAACAGAGGTGATGGGAATGCTGGACTGCAGGGGTTCCAGAAGATTCTAGAGGAGAGAGACTAGAGTTGGGCATGAGAGGATTGACAGCATTAAGATCTACATTTCCCACAGCCTGTTCCTTGAGATGTTCATAGGCGTTTTGTGAGTAATAAATTTGAGAACTTCTGCTTCTCATATCCCTGTCTTCTAAATTCACAAGTCACATTAGCATCTTCAAGGCTCTGAGAAGTCTTGAGGTTAAAGCAAACTAACAAAACAATTATCATCTACTTAACAATGTTTAACTCAAAACTAATTATCATTTACTTAACAATGTTTAACTCAGAATGTCCTCAAAGTATGTCCATTTTGGAGCCCTCTTCACATGTAGTCAGCTATCCTGTTGAGCTGGTGTTTCATGGAACACGTTTGTTTTAATTCTCCTTTTTCATCTCTGTGACCAAAATACTTGACACAAACAACATAGAGGAGAAGAAGTTTGTTTGGCTCATGGTTTCAGAGGTACAGTCTATGGCTGGTCAACTCCAAGGCAGACATCGTGGTGGCATGGTGTGGTGGAGGAAAGCCGAACTCAACTCCATGGTGACCAGGAACAGAGAGTGAGAGATGGGGGCTGGGGACAGATACTGTCCCCAAGGTCCACCTTCAGTGACCTACCTCCTCCAGCTGTGCCCCACCTCTACACCTTGCTGCATTGGGGACATGATTTCAACACATGAGCTCCCGGAGAATATTCCAGACCCAAACCATAAAGCATTTTAGGAAGTGCTAAGTTAGCTGGACGGTAGAGGGTGACCAAGACGAGAAGGATTACACAAATCATGTGCTTCTATCTGGAGTAATATGTCAAAGGAGATTTCCTCTTGTTTTCTGGATTTGGGGCTAGGGCACAAAGCTGAGAATTAAAGATGCTGGAGTCCTCATTTCCTGAGCTTGAGGAGATATCAGCAGTTAGAGCCAGTGACCTCCCTGCAAGTCTTACTGAAAAGGGCCACTTCAGAAAAGTGGCCCTGCCAGCAACATGCCTCTTGTACTCCTTCCTGCCCCCCTCTAACTCCTGGGACTGTAGGAAGCTGATTGGAAGGAAGGACGGAAGGGGGCATGGAGGAGGGAGTTTGTCAGATTTTTGGGAAAACAGTATTCATGGAGACAGGAAAAGGTGGCACATGCTTCTTTTCCCCAAATTCAAAGGAGGTATTCTAGAATGATCAGTTGTGAATCCGGGGAAATCTTTAAGAACGGAGACTGATACTTCATCTTCCTGTAGGGTGTTTCTTGGTCATTGGACTTGCTGTCCCATATCTGTGTTCCCTGAGTAGAGGAGAAGAGAATGAGAGAGGATGAAGAGGGGCCTGCTGTGAGGGCAAGCTCCCCCCAATTTCCACGAACCCACCTGGTGATCTGGAAGGTGACTGAACTTGAAACAAGCTGCTGCTATCCACCAGGAGGGCTTCTCAGGAGTCCAGGGGACCTGGAGAATTGTGGGTGTTGGAGGATAAGGAAGCAGTGGGATTTTGAAACTGAGTGGAGAGAGGACCCTGGTAGACCCTCTAAGGAATGCATTGATGCTGAGTGTTGGGGCACCTGCCCCCACCCTGGGCACATAGGTCCAGGCAGATAAGCAGCAGCAATTAAGAAAAAAAGGGGCTGCAATCCTGCATCTTTGTGGCTCCTCCATGGCCATACTCTGGAGGAACAGGGGTTGGAAGGAGGGGTGGGTGGGAAGGACCTCTCATCCTGGGCTGCCACAGTTGTAGTGGAGGGAGAAACACAATATATGTAGGGCTAGTTTTTGGAAAATACCCCGAACTCATGCGATATTTATAGCCCAATGAGCTGAAATTTCTTTTCCTTTTTTCTGTTTTTTATGATGAATACCATTTTTGCTATGAATGAGGTTTCTTCATGGCTGAGTTGCACGCGCTTCATTACCATCTTATAATAACTGTATCAGCCAGGCCCCATGGTGTGGTTTCAATCTTTGAGCTTAACATTCTCAGATCTATCAGTTTTGAGTTCTAATGGGAAGAGACTTCAGTTAAAGCAGCCTCTGTTTAGGGCATTAATTAGTTTAGGGCTGAATTGTCCTGGAGTGACCTATAGGGGTGACAGAAGTCCTGACTTACTCTTGGTGTTCATGGGACTTTTTTCCTCAGGGGACCCAGAGTGTGATGCATATGATTTGTTATTTATTTATTTATTTATTTATTTATTTATTTATTTATTTATTTATTTATGGTACTAGGGATTGAACCCAGGGGCATTCTACTTCTGAGCTACACCCCCTAGTCTTTTTATTTTTTTTTTTAATTTTGAGACAGGGTCTCACTAGTCTTGCTACATTGCTGAGGCTGGTCTCAAATCTGGGATCCTCCTGTCTCAGCCTCCCAAGTGCTGGAATTATAGGCCTGCACCACCATACTCAGCTTGTATATGTATTTTTAAATTAAAAGTCCAATCACATACAAGAGTTGATAATAAGCACTGTGGATTGCCTTCCAACTTGGGAAAGAGATGACTAACAAATACAGTCATGTGTTACTTAATGAAGGGGACATATCCTGAAAAAAATGTGTGGTGAAGAGGGAGATGTTATCATCGTGTGAGCGTCAGAGTGTACTGACACCATCGAAGTCAGCTTCGATGTCGCTAGGTGACATAACCTTAAGGGACCACTGTCATGTATGCCATCCACCCTGACGAAACCGCTGTTATGGAGCCCAAGCAGGTACAGTCACGAACCCCTGGGGGTGCAGGTCCTTTCCTGTTTCTTTTCTTCCTACCACCACAAAGTTACCTACGGTCCTGAATTTGGTATTACTGATGCATCTTAATTCAGTCTGGGTAGGATGAATTTTCCAGGCAACTGTATCCAGTTAAATGGACGAGAGCTCAAAATACCACTTCCTGACTGCGGGTAATGCAATCCCTTTCCTACCGAGGGCAGGGGCAGGAGGCATCTGAGGTGGTTTTCCTGGATAACCTTCCAGTTTTCCATTTGCTGGCCCCTCGAGGGTTTGTGTGGAAGGACAAGGGATGGGAAGCTTGTGGAGCTGCTGAAGAGGCAGACAAGTGACTCAGGACAGCTGATCCCGGACTCGAGGTGCCTCTTGGTGGCCTCATGCTGTGTGTCTCACTCCCAGACAGAGGGTGGACCGGCTGGCTGTGTCCGCTCCCAAGGATTTATTACTCAGGCAGGGCCCTTGTTTGCTGGAGGAGGCTCTTTGGCATGCTTGTCCCTTCAGGCCCTGACACAGATCATTAAATGTCCAGGGAGTAAGAACACCCAGCAAACATTTTTTGTACAGTCTCAAATCACATTTATGATCTTTTTTTGATTAGGGCTCAATTTATTATTGCAAATTTCCCCTCTCATCCTTAGTGAGACAGCAAACTAATTACTAAAGTTCTTTCATCTCAAGCTCCTGAGCTTAAGTACTAAGAGGATTCATTCTAGGTACTTTCTGAAGTGTAATAGGTATTACGTGAAAAAAGGGATTTCATGGTGAATCAATGTCAAATAAACTAAACTCCTCAAAAAAAAAAAATAGAAAAGAAAGCTGCAGGACTTCACAGAGCCTTCACTAGGTGAGTATTTATTGTGTTTCTGCAGATGTGAAATACACATATGGCGGCGTCAAAGTCATAACTATGGAATGTTTTTAAAATGAAGCATCTAGAAAAACAGTGGGCTCAGGGCACACTTGGGAATCTGCTGGAATAAAACATTTGGCTTTCCATGGATTTCTACTTTGTTATGCTTGCTTTCTAAGTGGTTGCTACTGGCAACAGGGAATGGTGTGTGTGAGTGTGTGTGTGTGTGTGTGTGTGTGTGTGAGAGAGAGAGAGAGAGAGAGAGAGAGAGAGAGAGAGAGAGAGAGAGAGAGAAAGAGAAACAGAGAGAAGCTAACAAACTGGGTCATTCACGAACTTTTTAATCAGTCTGTCAATCAGTCTGCAAATGATAGAAAGCTCATTAAAGGCATATTTTTTCTAGTATTTAATTTTCCTATAATCTCCAAACCTCTTTTGTGCCAGATAGATTGAAAGTTTCATCCCATTAAAGAATGCAGGGCTGCAAAAGGAAGTTAGAAAAGTGCCTGTTTGTTTTTGCAGCCTTCCCAGATGTCAGTCTTTGGAAGACTCTGTTGCTAATGGTGCTTTTGACAGATTTGCAGTTCTTTTCTGCTTCTGGAATGAGTAAACCACAGGCAAGTTCCTGGAATGACTGTGGGAAAAGGCACAATTAGTAGATAGAAAGGTGACAGGGCAGAGGGGCTGGCGCTGTGTGCTTTGGAGTTGGGAGAGTTAATTCTCTAGGGCAGGGAGCACTAGTCACATTTCTTGGAATGAAGTTTGGTTGCCCTCTAGTCTCTGACATCCCAGCGACCTCGGCAGCTGGGACTGTCTGGCCTGGGGAGGCTGGATGTCAGTTATGGGCCCCTCATTTCCTTACGTTTATTATACTTGGTTGCTACCTTTATTGATATTTTGATCAACAAAGTATTTGCCCTGAAGACAATAGACACTATTAAAATCATTTTCTATAGCTATTTGAGGTTTGATAAAAGATAATTTTAAAAGTGGTGAGTTCAGCGTGGTTGTATGTAAGACTAACAAACAACGGCTGAGACCAGGAAGACGGCATCTCAGAGCACTGTTAGTGCCTGCCAGTCCATCCAGGTGGCTGTGCTGAGTTTTTCGATGAGCGTATGTAGTTTATTATTCCAAATGCCCATCTCTCAAGTGGCCCCCAAATCTGGTGCCAAGTCCTCATTGGACAGCAATCTGAAACATTTTTCTTTCTTTCCACCTGTGCTTACCTAGCACGGAATCCTGCAGGCTTTTTTTTTTTTTTTGGTACTGGGGAGGATTGAACTCTGGGGTGTTCTACCTTCGAGCTATATCCCCAGCCCAGCCCTATTTTTTATTCTTTATTTTTTTGAAACCAGGTCTCACTAAGTTGCGGAGTGCCTCACTAGGTAGCTGAGGCTGGCCGCGAACCTGGATCCTCTGGTCTCAGCCTCCCGAATGCTGGGATTACAAGCTTGCGCCACCACGCCCGGCTTCCTGCAGGCTTTTGCTGTGGGTCACAGCAGGGTCACTTGAGAGGTAGTGGAGATGGCCAGACACCTGAGCAGAATTTCCTCCTTTTTTCCCTGTCATTTTATAACACCCATGCGGGCACTAACACATACACATGCATACACCTATCTATGGGCTGAGCTCCAGCTGAGGGGGAAACGGGAGGCGTTCCGATGACCTGACAATCTGCTTAACCTTGTGGAGCCCACTGCATGCCTTTCCATGTGCTTTCTTCATTATGCATTCTAGTGTTTTCTATATTATGCAAAATGGACACTGTCTAAAGTCATTTCCTGCTCATGTTTTTAACGAATCAGTCAAACAGTTCATGGGGACGACAGTGCTGATGATCCACTGTTGGGGCTGGGGAGCAGGAGGGAGGTTTGTCATGAATGAGACATGACGCCTGCTTTTAAGAGCCTGGTTGCTGAGCCTGTGGACCCCTGTGACTAGCCAGGGAGGTCTTTGTGGAGGAAGTGAGCTCTGAGAGTGAAGTGAGGGGGAGGGTTCAAATGTCAGTGAAGTGAAGGGTCATATCAGATTTTTTTTCCTGCTTTTTTCTAAAGCATGGACATTCTGCCTGTCGCTTTCTTGTCTCCTTTTTAGTTCTCCTTCAATCTCCTGTGTTCCAATCCATAGTTTTAAGCAGCCAAGTGTCTCCTTTCACTGTTGATCAGTTTCCTCTTGGGTTGCAGTAGCATACTAAGTTTATTTGCGTGTAATTATGGCTAAGTCAGTGGAACTGTACCAGTTTACATGTTAGCTCAGGATGAAATGCAGTGTGAGGTGTTTCAAAGGGGCTTCGAACAAACTATTTCACTTATGTAGTAGCAGATTTTCTCTGCAGCTGCCTTGAAGAGGAACATAGATCTGCGATGCTTGAACATCTTTGATGCCAATTATTTAGTTGTGTGTAAATTATGCCACTGTAATAGAACTGGAGAAATGCTTACTGATTGATGGTGCTTCTTTTAAAAGGAGGTTAAAGGAGTATATATTTTGGTGTAGCCAGATGTGATACATGCTAGAAATACAAATAGGAAAAATTGTAAGATTTAATAGCTTATGGCCTATTTTTACTCTGGTTATAGCCAGATATTGGTGACAATTCAGTCTTTTTCTTTTTTTAAGTTGGAAATTGAGTGGCAATTTATTTTGAGCTAGCATTATGTCACTGTGATGGACAATTCACCCATTGCAAGGTTCTGGGTAAAGATATTTTGGTGAAAGATTAGCATTTTGGGGGTGCTGGCTGCTTGACTCTACACTCTCCGTTGAAACCCCAATCTTATTCACCTCCCAAAGATCCTCTGATGTGTAGATAGCCACAACTTTTCCCAAGACATCTCCTGGTCCCCTCCTCCGTGCTCCTTATTTTTGTTAGTCCACACTAGTATTTGGTTAAATCTCAATCTCCCCCATTAGGTTGATTGAGGGCTTTCTTTGTATGTCTACACTTCCAGGGGCTGCCCAGGGTTGGCACATCGTCAGTCCTCAGCAATTATTTGTGGCGTTAAATCTGTTTGTGGACAGCCTAACCACTATGGCATCATTTGCAATTCACCAGTTCCAATAGCATCCTGGAGGTTTATTTTTACATCTCACCTATGTCTTCAGAAGTCTTTTAGCACATTTCTGAGATGAGGGAAAGATGGTTCGTATTAAAATTCAATTTCCCACAAGTAGGGAGAAATATAATGCAGATAGTCATTAGCTCTCTCTTAATCCACTGAGGTAGACTATTTAGGGGGAGGGGAGGGAGGTGGTGAAGTCTTTGTTTTTAGGAGAAAGAAAAACGAGAAATGCTTTTAATAAAACCTTCCCGATTCACTTGGAAAGGTGGCTTTTCAGTGGCCTTTCATAATCCATTGCTAATGGTATTTTCCCCATACAGGGTTGCGACTACTTCCTGGTGGTGATAACTTGGGTGACATCATTAATATTCTCTTTCTTGCTCTGCTGAGAACAAGCAGCATGTCAAAAGAGATGAATGGCAGGGGTTAGATGGGAAATAATGCTATTTGCTGTGCAAGCAGTGTTACAAGGAGCCCTGCTAACCAAACGCTGAGACAAAGCAGGCTGACAGTGCTCTTGGAAGAATATTTGTAGTCAGTCTATGGCTTCATGTCGATTCAAGATGCCATGGTTAATGGAAAATTTTACTTTCATTCTTTGTGAATTTCAACTCAGGTGTAGAGATGAATGTTCAGTCATTGTTAGCAGAGAACTTTGTGTGTGTGTGTGTGTGTGTGTGTGTGTGTGTGTGTGTGTGTGTGAATTGAAACATTAGTGAATGTTCCTTTATGCAAAGATGTAGAATAAGCCCTGTGATGTTACAAGTTTTCACAGCCTAGAAATAAAACCATGGACCAGGTAGGTTCACCTGGAAGCATATACAAGCTGATGAGATGGGCAGAGGAAATGTGTGGTCACCTGAATGGCAGGCTTCCTTGGGTGCTGTCTCTGGTATAGTATGTCTTCTTTCTCTGCTGCCTGCTGGCCACCAAAGGTAGCTTCTGAGGGGTTGTGAAGGCTCTGATGGCTAAGTTCTAGGCTACTGTAAAGTGTACAGCCTGGAAGAGGTGCTTGATGGTGGTCAACCTTGGTGAGCCCTCAGCGTCATGAGTAGGCTTTATACCTTCATTGGTCTCAAATTTTAAAACTGTGCCTCTGGGTGGAATTAATCTAGTGCATTCACAGAATATTATTCACTATTGATTAACAGAGATATGTGCTGTGCAAGGAGGTATTCTCTGCTGTAGGATTAACATTTATGTATAAACATTGAGATTAAATAGTATATTACATCACATACACTATATGTTATATGATATATACATTAATTACATTAGAATATGATAAAAGAGCTCTTTCAAAAAAATTTTTTAAGTTGTTTGAGAGTCATTGGCCTGGAAGGGAATTGCAAATTCCCTTGGTTAAGGTCTCCTAAGTTTTACAGATAAGCAATATTTATGAGTGTGTGGGTCAAGGATATAGTACTTTAGTTCCTGAGTGGAAGCTGGAATTTGGGCCTTATAGTGTGTAACTTAACATATATCGACTAAGTCCCACTGCCTTGTTCTTTCTTTGTCCTTCTGTGGTTGACCTGAGTCACATCTCAGTAGAGGGAGTTCCCAAAGTGAACTCAATAGTGATTCCCAATGGTATTTTGCTTCTGGGCCTGAAGTGAGGGAGGGGTGCAAGTTGTGCTGGAAACCCAAGGGGTTGACAAGAAAGCAAGCTTTAGATGTGAGCTACAGCATATCTCTTGTTCAGAACCTAATGACTGGAAGAACTTAAAGACTTCCAAATTATTTTTCTGGGTTTTAATGAAATTGCTTAATGTAATTAAGTGCTAGGCAGCAGCAAAGAGCGATGCACTGTTTACAGATCTCCCAGCTCGTAAACATCTAAAAGGAACTGGAAAATTAGTCATGTGCTTGTTAAATTATTTACAAATTGCCCTGAGGTCTAATGAGATGGATGTCAGTGTTGAAGGTAACCAGCCAATTTTCCACATCAGATTAGTGAAGGGCCTTTTAACATCAGAATTATAAGCTATAATTCTCCATGTGGCTCCACATGCCAGTAAGCAAATAGCATAGGCATCCTCAGGTTTGTTGTCTTTTATGATCTTTCTCAGCCCTTTCATTGCAGGATTTTGATTTGGGTTTGTCTGTCTGGTGTCATCTCTAAGAGGATTTATCAGCAAAAGGCCCAAAGTCAGTCATCAATATTTGTTTCTCTGGCTGAGGTCCTAGGGACAGATTTACAACTGTTCTCCAGCACACATGGAAGCAAAGTCATTGACATATATTTATTTGGTATCTGCAGCAGTGGACTTTAAAAAATTATCAGACTA